>QRFJ01000650.1:0-150000 GCA_006176705.1 Cocos nucifera
AAAACTCTTTCCGATCTACGAGGTGGAGGAGGTAGTGTTCTTATTGGCTCAACCTGATTTGGTTCCAATTGGTCCTTAGCTCGTTGTACTTGTGAGACTTTCTCATCAAGCTTAATCTGCTTTCCAATGCCGCTATCTTGAATAAACTATTTTTCAAGAAAGATGGCATGTCGACTCACAATCACATTGTGGTCTTCTGGAATGTAGAAATAGTATCCTAATGACTCTTTAGGATATCCTATGAATCGAGCTCTGAAGGACCTAAACTCTAACTTGTCCGCTTGTTGTCTTTTGACATGAGCCGGACAACCCCAAATTCTGAGATGACTCAGACTTGGTTTCTTACCGTGCCATATCTCATACGGTGTGGTAGGAACGATTTTAGAGGGAACCCTATTCAGTAGATAAATTGAAGTTAACAATGAGTGTCCCCAAAGAAAATCAGGGAAGGTCTGTGAAGCTCATCATGGATCGGACCATATCCAATAGAGTCCGATTTCTCCATTCTGAAACTCCGTTGAGTTGAGGTGTTCCTGGTGGAGTCCATTGAGAGACTATGCCATTTTTCTTGAGATAGTCTAGGAATTTTCGGCTAAGGTATTCACCTCCTCGATCTGATCGAAGAACCTTAATGGATTTTTCAGTTTGTTTTTCTACTTCATGTCTGAATTCTTTGAACTTTTCAAAAGCTTCAGACTTGTGTCTCATAAGATACACATACCCATACCTAGACAGATCATCGGATAAAGGTAATGAAGTAGACAAAATTGCCTCTAGCCGGCACATCAAATGGGCCGCACACATCAGTATGTACTAGGGCAAGGAGATCTGTGGCCCTTCTCCCCATGTCCAACAAAAGGGAGTTTAGTCATTTTGCCTTGAAGACAAGATTCACAAGTTGGATATGACTCGAAAGTCAATGGACTCAATAGCCCATTTTTCTCCAATTTGTTGATCCTATCTTCTGCTATATGACCTAATCTCAGGTGCCATAGATATCTATCGTTTGGACTATCCCTAGGTCGTTTGGCATTCACGTTTTGCTCGATAGTTAGAACAGGTACATCAATATGTAGCTGATAAAGACCATTAATAAGGAAACCATTTGCAATTTTATTTCTTTCATAAAGAATGTTACAATGGTCCTTAAAGAAGGTAATCACATAGCCTTCTAGTGCTAAGCATGAAACAGAAATCAAATTCCTGCTAGCTGCAGGCACATAATAACAGTCTTTCAAAACTAAGTCTAAACCAGATGGTAATCGAAGAGGGTATGTTTCCACGGCTACTGCAGCAACTCTTGCTCCATTACCGATGCGTAGGATCATGTCTCCATCCCTCAGCCTCCTGCTATCCTCAAGACCCTGCATGGAAGTGCACAGATGAGCACTAGAACCAGAGTCAAGCACCCAACTGGATGCAGAAGAAATCGTAAGGTTAGACTCAATAACGAGCATACCTCCAGAAGGACCTTCCTTCTTGTTCTTCAGGGTGGCCAGGTAAGTAGGGCAGTTCCGCTTCCAATGGCCGTCGCTGTTGCAATGGAAATACTTTTCCTTTGACAGCGGCTTTCATCTTCGGCTCTGCCTTCTTCTTCTTTGCTCCTTCCACCTTCTGCTTTTTTGCAGACTTCTTTTTCTTTCCATAAGACTTTCTTTTGGAAGAAGTCCGTTCCATAGCAAGAACTGAGCCTTTAGAACCTTTCATAGAAAGCTCAGCGGTGACCAGCATATTCATTAATTCGGCCAAGGAATTTTGAAGTTTATGCATGTGGTAATTCATGATGAATTGCCCATATGCATCAGTCAAGGATTGCAGAATAATATCATTCTGCAGATCCAAGTCTAACTTCACACCGAGCTTCTCAAGCTCTTCCATGTCCTTGATCATTGTCAGACAGTGATCTTGGACTGACTGCCCATCACGCATCTTAGCCTTAAAAAGTCATTTCGTGACTTGATACTTGGCTGCGACTCTGTTCACCAAACATCTCCTGCAGGTGAGCCAACATTTGGCGAGCAGTCCCGATATCTTCATGTTGGCGCTGGAGCTCATCAGACATCGAGCCCAACATGTAATATCTGGCCTTATTATCTTCGTCTATCCATTTTTTCAGAGACGCTCTCTGTTCAGTGGATGGACGGGCTGGTAAGGTGGGAGGGTCCTGGTCCAATACATGGGTTAACTTCTCGAAACCCAAAATAATTTTGTAGTTCCTGAGCCAATCTTTATAATTGGGTCCGGTCAGTCTATGTGTGTCCAGGATACGTGCCTAATGGGTTGGACGCAGACATTTTTCTGTAGAGAGTCAAAGATTCTAGTTAGATACTGTAATTATGACTTGACCAATTTATTTAGAAATTTTATTTTTAAACAAATTAGCTCCCACTATTTTCTTGGATCCCTACACTCCCTCTGTAGAGATGCAAAAATCTCCATGATTAATGATTTCTAGTGGGTGGTGCGGTCTCACCAACTGACTCATCACCTCACCTAACAGTTATTGGTGATGGGTTAGCCAATGAGTGAACAACTCTTGTTCAATGATTCTCTAATCATGGTGCACCCAAACTTGGTCTCTAATTCATGAATCTCACCGTATCCGAAATATTGATCCACTCCTTAGTTAAGTCAGACCCACCATTTGCATAGACTGGATTCCTAATTGAGTCTCTCACCGTATCCAAAATATTGAGCCCAACTCATCCTCCAGCCCATAGCATCCAATGCCTAATAGACATGGTTGCATCTTTTCGGTGCAACTGAGCCACTGTATCCAGCCGAGAACAATCAACCCCGGGAAGGGCCCGCACATCTACAATGGTGGAAGACCTCAGACTTAATCTTTTCTTAGGGAGAATTGATTCAGGTCTCATTAAACTAGACTTTGTCATAGTCATAACAATTATGACTAACCTAGTGGCATGGGTTAGCTCGGATTATTGACCACCTCAGATCAGAACTGTGTCAACAGATATGGCCAGGTAAGTGAGATCGGTGGAAGGAATATGCCATTAACTCGTACAAGAATGCATTCAGGTCGAGTAGCTTCCAATTAAAAATCAGTCGGTCGTATGTGCCAAACTTACCTTAGACACCAAATTGTTGAGCCAGAACCAATTGGGTTAGCCTACAATCCAGACTCTAACCTCTGAGCCTAATTAGGTCTTGCTTGATCGTGACTCGATCTTGACCCAGACTTAATCCTATTAGGCTGGTCAATTTAAGCATTGTTGATCCCATCTAACCAACTCTTGATTCGGTTTGATCAACCGCTTAGACCTAATTGAGCTACCCAAGCCCGAACCCAGTATTATGAATATGTCTTAGATCTGAAATTCTCAATTTTAGACCTAATTGATATTTCATAATCTTAATTTTTAATTAAGTAGGGTTCATAAATAAAATATGCACAATAAATCCTAGGGTTTCAGGATCTAGGGATTTTGCAGAAAGTAAGTTTTGGATTTCTGATTAAGGACGAACACGCAGCACCCCTACACATCATAAGAACACCCCATCGAATGGGAAGAGAGGGCCTTTAAACCCTTCTTCATTCTTATGACCGGACGGCCAAGAGGAACGCCTTAATCAGGAACATGCAATACTACAAAATAGTTTTAGATCTATATCATATATCTCATATACAAATTAGATCTAATCATGGCATATTTTGCATACATCTCATGTATCGAATCATGCATATTTTTAGATCTAAATTATCTCATAATAATCTAAAAAATTAGATTTAAATTGATCTAATCAAAATAAATTCTAATCTAGACAATTATGTAGAACTATTCTACAACTAGTCTAGACATGCATCAATCATATCTCATATGATATTTAAAATTAAATAATTTTTATTTGCTATTTTTTAGATGTTATTATAATAATTATAATATCAAAAAATAGTAAATAAATAGATCTAAAATATGATTTAATCAAATTAAATTAAAAACATGCAAGACTATTCTATAGAACTATTCTATTTTAGAACTAGTCATGCATATTTTCTAATCTTAGATCCAAATCATTTAATTTTAATTTTTTCTAATTTCAGATCTGATCACATCTCATGTGACATCTAAAATTCACTTATTTTTTAATTAAAATAAATTTAAAATTAGATCTAAATACTTTTAGAACCTTGGCTCTGATACCAGTTGAAGGAAAATCCTGATTTTTCGGATCCAGGTTCGTTCAGATCTGATCAGATCAAGAGATATATTTCAAAAAAAATTTTTTCTTTGATCCTAATCAGATTTGAGATATTTTAGATCTAATTCTTATTATTTTAATAATTAAAATAAAATTAGATAAATTAAATCAAATTTAATTTACCTTGAAGTGGGTAATCCTATTATCCGTTGATGATCCTGTAAGCAGCGGAAGGTTCTGGATCTAGCCACGCAAGTGCCTGGCCTCTACCGGTATCCACTCAGGTTGGATCTAGAGATCCTCTTCTTCTCTATCACATCTCCAAAAATTAGATCTGGATCTGATCTGGAGGATCTTCAAAACTCCTTTTGAAGATCAGCAGTTGTCCTATGCAGCAGTGCAGCCTTCTAGCTTTCAGTCGCCTTTCTCTCATCTGGATCGCACCAACCAAGGTCCAAAACTCTTTTGGATGTGGAGAGGAGAGGGAGAAGGTGGGTTTGGCATGGAGGAAGAGGGGAGAGGCAGCCTTGGGGCATGGGAATTTTGATTTTCCAATCTTAATTTGAGTTGGGCGCAGGGTCTTATTTATAGACTGTCTGTGATCCAACTTCTCTTCTTCCCAACCAATCACAACTCTTTGTGAAATCAGATCTAAATCTGATTGGTGGGAATAGAGTCCCCTGGATTCCTCCTTAGAGGGTGCCTAAGACCAGTCAAAGTTGGTTCTTAGGAGAACTCTAATTGAAATCCAAAAAGGAGATGGAGTCCCTGTCCAACAGGGACTCCTGGGCGCCTCCAACTTGGGCACACGCCAAGGGTGGCGTGCGCCCTCCTCCTTGCCAGGTTCTGGCAGGGGGACAAGGCCCCCACCAGCTCTCCAATAGGTGCATGACATGTGGACAAGAAGTCAAAGTGTCAATGGTCAACATTTGACCAGTCAAAGGTAGACTTTTGACCAAAGTCAAAGAACAAGAAATGGCAGGTGACCAAAAATGGCAGGTAATGTCTTACAAAATAAGACAACCTTTTCTGACTTGGACAACCTCCAGTCAGACCATATGAAGGCCTCTGATTGAGCACAAACTCCTTTGGCTCAGTCAGGACAACTTATTTATGATAGTAAAAGAAGAACGTTAGGTTCAATCGAGTGCTAGCACGATTTTCTTGAACCTAATTGAATCTCATTCAGATCAATTGAACTGGATCAGTTCAATTGATGATCACCAGATTCAAACCCTTGTTTGTGTGACCCAGTTAGGTTCAGTTCTGTATGGTAATGGGATATGTCATGATCTCTATCATCGACATCATCGAAACTCCTTTCGATGGATCAGAACTCTTCTGATTCGAACAGCTAGAATGATCGATCATCTAAATCATTCTAATTGCTCCCAAAATCCACCAGTGACACCTAGCAGTATATGGTGGCAACCCATCAGAGCTGAATGCGAACCTCTTGGTGCAGCTACCTGTGTGATTAAGTTCTTCTATCTTGAGCCCCGATCAGATTAGGGTTAAGGTGAACTCGTCAAACCCTAGTCTCTGTCATATGATGTAATCATTCGATTCAAGTCCGATGTGAAAATCTAAATAGAAACTCTTTCTATTATTTCACTCTGCCATGGCCATGGGCTTCTGGACTTGATTCTCATGATCATCATAGGGCTGCTCCTCTACCACCGAGGTAGATAGATTCCATCTTGATGCTATCCAGTTCCTACAATGAACATGCTATAGCCAACATACACCTCAGGGTTCCATATGGCTAGGAGACCGAGTAATGGTGTAGTCAAACTATAACACCCTCAAGGTGAACTGTCGATGCATCTCAGGTCAAAGAACCAGACACACTACTGCAGCATCGAGTCAGTCATTGACGAGAAGGTAGACTTCCTAATGACTACTCGAGGTGGTCACGCTCAGTGCCCTCGTTCTCTAACGAGTACCTGTACTCTCGCTCCGGTGTCTCCACACCGTAGACTCAAGACTCATCTACTAAAGAGAAGCGATTGTACACCAACCTTCCGGATCAATCACCATCCTCGTGATGATCCTATGGTCGGAAGCATTTTATGAGTTAATAATGATTATTCATGTCTTAAATTTTCAACTCTTGAAAATATGAATTATCATTACCATTAACTCAAAGGATGTATCACAGACACTAAATACACATATGTGATAGAAAATAATCCATTTTATTGATATTAGTCAAAATTATAATTTTATCCCTAGAAGTGTATTACAAGTGTCAGCCAATTCTGACTTCTAGGGCACATATATCTAATACTTGATAGCAAATTACTCTCTCTTTATCTTGCCTTGACAATGTTTATGATCAAGCAACTCTTATAAATTGTAATATTGCTGTCGATATCGATTAATAGGTTACGATAACTACCACCTATAGGGTAGTTGTTTATTGAACACCTTCCCACCCTATAGTCAAATTCACATTGAAGCTCCTTTAGTTATGCTTAAAACAAACACCACCACCACCACTCCACCCCCACCCTCCCAAAAAAAAAAAAAAATTGTTCATGGTATATTATGATAAAATAAATAGAATGCATACATCCATCCATCCATACATACATACATACATATGTATGTGTGTGTCTACATCCATACCAACATATATGTATATATGTGTGTTTTTGTGTATTATACGACATTCTATAATTTCTTGAACAAATGCACTGGATGGATTTCTTTCTGTTGATTGATTCCATTTTCATAATCTTTTCTTCTTCTTCTTCTTCTTCTTCTTCTTCTTCTTCTTCTTCTTCTTTTTTGTTGCTGTTGTTGTTTTGGTGGTACTCTCTAAAATTAGTTGCTTTAATCATAAACGACAATGAGTATAAGTAGATAACTAAAACCAAAACCATCTTAGGGTGAGGCAAATAATAATGAGCCCACAATTTTAATGGATTGAATTATATATTGTAATTCTTATCTATTTATTTTAAATATTAGAAAGTGGTAAAGTTAAGGATTTAGGACAGCTCTGTCCCGAATAAAACTAGCAAGAGGCTGGGTCCTAGATCCTACGCAAACCAATTCTTTTAAGATCATGATTTTAGCGCCATACTCATATTCCATTGTATTGAGATTGGGTAAGCATAACCCACAATCCACCCAATCTTTTCGGAATTTAACCAGATAGATCTAGGTTTGCTCAAGTACATGATGAAAGAAAAGTACACTATTCATTTTATATGTGAAAGAAGGAAAATGTTTTAGGGCAGTTGTTTGTATAGATAAAACTTGCACATAAAAAGTTCCATGAGCCGACATAATATTGGGGACAACTAATCATTCAATGCTAATTTCTACAAGTTGCACTTCTCCCTCGTGCCACATGACAAATGGAGCTTTCTAAGCACGGAATGGATGCCCTAAAATGTTTCTCTTAAACGACTAATAATGGCATGGATATTTATATAGAGCTGGGATCTTTAGTTCAACGTTGGTTTGAAGAGGTTGGGTCATGACTACCATACAATTGGTGGGTGATTGTAATTGTACTACTGGGCTTCTCCTGTTCAATCTTGAATACTGGAGGATCTGAACTGATTCAGAGAAAACAAAAGAGATCCTAGTTTAGATTGTTATCAATAATATCATTTAAAAAAAACAGAATTCTATATATTAATTAATCTTTCAACCTACAACAAGGAAATTTTTATACTCAACCTACATATCTATAACAGGGTGAGTGTTTTAGAATTTAGAGATTTCAAAGTTGGAATGAGTCAAATTTGGCCAAGTTGGGTTGGATATGATTGGCTAAAATTTGATCCATTTTAGATTTGTTTAGTATATATAGGAGATTAGATCTAGACCAACAGCCTAAAATACTATATTAGATAACCAAATAAGGTAACGTGCTCATCTAAATGTAAGCATGTCACTTATAGTGAGTATCTCATAGCACTTGCTTCAACCTTTTGCAACGAAAGGCAAGTATATACTTTTATAGGGAACCATAAGCCATTGGATGATTAGGTGGGTTAGAAGGGGTACTCAGTGGTTCTAGGGGAAATACTTCCATTGATACCCTCCTTGATTTAGAACACTAAGAAGGAAAAAACCTTCTTTTTGTGAAAGACCATCAAATTAGTAGACATTCTACACCAAACTATAGTACCTTTCTTAAGCTAAAACAAACACTAGTACTTCTCTTTACATCAGCAAGTCCCCAACCCCCTCCCTCTCCACCACCCACCCCATCACCCATGCAACAAAATGTTAAAGAAATGATTACTATATTAGCAGGATATTGGCTCATGCCCACAAAGCCACTCCTTGTCAACTCCAAGCCAAGCCACCTTGTATGGATAAGACTAGAAGAAAGACAACTTCAGTTGACCAAAAAACTCATGGCACATGCTAAAATCCTTGAAGCAACTCTAAGATGTCCGACGATCATGATTCTGCCAACGCCATTGGATGGTAGCGGACATGGAGGGAAGTACTAGAAGAAATAGTGGAACAAAAATTACAAGCCTGACCTCTATGATCTCCATCTAGTGCTTGCTTCCGAGACTACCTCCTTTGTGTTTGAGCCTCATGTTGTCATGGTCTCAAAAGGGGCTTGGAAAGGTGGGCTTGGTTAATATAGCCAACATTGGGGAGTGGAAAGAGTGCACATATGGAAGGTGAATGAGTGCAGGAAAAATTCTTGGGGTTTTTATTTGTAAGAGAAGGGTAGGTTGTTTGACTTCTATTAGCATTAGTGCATAGGTTGCCTATGGTGTAAGTTTTCTTTCTAAACATGTATGAACCCTACGGTTGGACTGTAAAGCACCTGGGGGAGGTGAAATGATAGGAAGAACATTGGACTTCAGTTTACTAATAGATTTATGAAATTTTTTATTTATTCGTCACATGTAACAAGCTCCTCATATATTGTTTTATTAGTTGCATGCATACCAAAAGGTACCAAGTTGGTGATTGAGTCAGTAAATACCAAGTAGTGCAAGCTTAGGATTGTATCGCTCTGTATTGGCATATTGTACTTCTAAGGTAGCGAGAGTTGGTATTTCTTTCGTTCCAGGTTTCAGTAATGAAGTATGTATTGTATTGATGGTTGGCATCAGGTGCACCAGTTAAGCATCAGTATGGTGTCCAATGTAATTGCAAACCTTGATCCTAAATTTTGAAAAGCAACAAACAACAAAAAAAAAAAAAAAAAAAAGAAGGGAAAACAAAAGAATTGACATCCTAGTGAGCCATCATGATGCCGAGTCATCTGAAGTGTTGGCTTGGTGTTGTCCTGATCCAATCCCTGACCAGTGGATTTGGGATTGGTATTAAAACCTTGAGTACACTGATGAAAAATAGGAAGCATGAACTAAATTATATTTCAGGTGATTCATGAGAAGGAAACTATTACATAGACATGAGAAGTTCGCTTCTCAACAAAACATGATGTCACATTCCAAGAAACAAATCAAATATTTTAATATGCGATACAATTATTAGCCATCAGATAAGTTCACAGGGCAACTTAGTTTGACCTTAAAAAATGTATTGAGACAAAGGCTTGTTAAACAAAGAAAATAATGCAGAAGTCTCATTATGATCAACATCATTTTTGTCAGATATAGTATACAAAATTTCTTTTTTTCCTTTCTTTGCTCTTGATGAACGAAATTTATCTGACATGTATTAAATGAACCCCATGCAATATATTGATATGAGTTTTCGCACTTCACAAACAAAGTAAAATTTTCTATGAGCATAAACAAGGTAAAAAATGCATTTAGTCAAATTGCCACCGATAAGATTATAGAAGAAAAGAAATTGAACTTCCGGAAATAGTGGAAGAGGTGAAAATTTGTTCTGTCTTAGCTCTGAAACCACTAAATTGTCTTCTTTTTTGAAAGTTGAAAACATGAAGGAAATTTCTGTGACCATCTTTTAGTGATTTCATGGATGGAGCCATGGGGGGTGGTCTCCACAGACTCTTGACGAAGCCTTTTAAAAATGTAGCCCCCCCCCCCCCCCCCCAGACGCCAACTTCCAATGCCATGACCCAATTCGTCTTACATCGCATGGCTACTCTAAAACTCTTAGCTAGATTTATGAATTAGAACCACTTGTTTGATTGTATTTCAGAAAGCTATGTCTCTTTCATATTTTTGGTATTTATTTTAAACTCTAATTGGACGAGGAAGCAAGGGATCTTATCAAATAAGGTTTTGAATAGTCTATATCGAAATAGCTCTATTTTTTACGAGATGTCTATTGATTAGCATTCCTTTGTTTGTAGTTTTACCCTCACATGATTTCTCTTCTTATTTCACTAACCCACAAAAGTGACTCTTTTCTTGGCTGTCCAAGTTCATCAACGGTCATTATTTTTTTCCAATTTTTCTTCTTGCTTGAAGTAGGTTAGCGCAAATCAGTCGCCATCCCCCAAAGGTGAGCATGGGAATGATGATTAAAAATGATTGTTTTGATTAGTTTTCTTTGAGAGAAAAAAAGTTGTTTAGATTTGTTAACATCATAAAATATAACAATCATGGTTGCATGTGGAATGGATAATCTTATAAAACTTAGACATTATAAACAACTCCGGCGACTGATTTTTTTAATTTACTTTTTAATAAAATTCTAAAGATATTTTATCTAATTATAAAGTTGCTGTATTTGATTATTATGGTCCAAGTAATGGTCATTGTAACAAATTTATGACTTGTTTTATCTCTTTAATTCCATTAGAGGTATGTTCTAACCGTCCGGTTGTTTATGATGGTTTGAAACCATTGCCATTCCATAACCATAGCAACATAAATATAATTATGTCATCTTGCTCCATATTTTGCTTGTTTGCTTGGCCCCCCGATGGTATAATCCTGGCTCCATCCTTGGATGATTTTGTAGTTGGGAAAGTCAAAGAAATTAATGGATCTTGAACTGCTTTGATACATAATAAAATGATTCGCATATGGATTGATAAATGATCATGCTGTCCATAATCTGAATCTTATGATCCTAACTGATCCTGATTCAGGGAGGGATCAGATCCAGATTGTTGAAAACTATGTTTGATCCAGATTGTTGTCTGGAAGATCCTGAAAGCAATGCCAATAACCACATAAGACGGCCAACCATATCAGCATAGTGCGAGAAGAAACCGCAGGATCTAGTACGAGAGAAGTCCCTGGATCCACCGTTGCAGCATTGGATTTTGTGTGATTACGCTTAAGGAAAACTTTGATCGAGCTTTAAGTTATCAAGCTCGGAGTTTTCAGACAAAAGACAACCAGCCACACTTAAGTGCAACTTTCAACTTTCAGATTTAAAAAACGGGCATTTCACACAGATTCATAATTGGATTAATTCAATCTTATTCACGGACCTCTTTGGGAGCTGAATGCGAAGGAAAACACTACCGTTCAGGGCCGTTTCACAATGAGCTTTGTGTGTGTTTTGGTTTGGAGAATTTCGTCATGACCATTTTAAATCAGAGATCCGAGTCGATTTCCCAACCATGTGCTGGATAATATTTTAAATCGAGGATTACTTACTCCATTAAAATCATACCTGATCGGGATTGCTAACTTTATTTCCTTCATGGTACTGTTGAGAGAATACTGATGATTCTCGGCTTCAAGTTCAGCGGTCCAGGAACCTCATTGGTACTGGGTGGAGTTTAGTCCAGTGGTTCTTTCCTTGCTCCTCTTTAGAGAAGGTTTTAAGCTCAAGGGGGCATTCGTCATCATTTGCAAAAATGTGCAATATGATTTACACAATTACCGTTTCAACCATTTAGCAGACCGTAAATAGCAATACTGATGCTGATTTCTTCTTGATATATGAGAAGATAAGATGCTGCTTCTGTCTTGTAAGTTGTATGGACTCCTTTTTTTTTGTTCTTTTAAATTGTAGTTTTTTTTCGGTGTAGTGATGGTAAATAACCACGATGGTGATTTGTTCTCGATCTATTAACGGAAAAGATGCTGCCTTCGGTCCCTTAACTAGCATGGGCTTATTAAAATTTCAAAGCTTTTTAAGGCCAACCATTGTCTATTGCAGGACTTGAAACTTTGGAATTGCTGGTTCACCTGTTTAAAGACAAGGCACCACTCTTACAGTCTCAGCATTGCGGTTATTGCTAATGGCCGCGCAGAGCTTGCACCTAAAAATTATGACCACGCATAATCCAAAATTTTGATGTTTGGTTGGAGGGACTTTAAAATGATTAAGATTTCATTCAACCGCTCTTCCTGTTCTTTTATTAGATTCTCTCCAGCATTTAGTTTTATATGAATTCACATAAATACTTGGTTTGTTTGAAAAACTTAAGTATTTACCGGCGCATATCCTATTGTGGAAGGCGATCTATCAACTAGAACAATATCTCTTCTTAGGATGCATTCAATGTGATTCAGCATAACCATGCCGGACACGGGCACCGACTTAGGGCCTTAGCTTTGTGCCCATCTGAAACTATCAATCTATTCATTTATACGAACAAAATCTATAACTAATACCCATGACTAACAATATTTGATTCGAAGAATAGCACAGGCTATTAGAAATCAATTAATAACCTATGATTTTATTTTTTTATAAAAAAATATGGAGAAAATCTTCAGCAGAAAAAAAAAAAAAAAGCAAGAAAAATATTATATTTTTTTATTATTTATTTTTTTAATTATCCTCAAAGTTTTAGCTAATATAACCATCAAAAAAATTTTTACTAAAAATTTCCGATCAATATAATTTTTTTGATATTTTAATTTCCGGACGGTGTCCAATCTCAGCCATATCAGTCTCGTGGAAAGCAACATATCCCATCAGACAGGTAATGGTGGGAAGGCTTCTGTTACCTGGAGATCCAGAGCACGGTGCGGAGTATTTTTTGAGGTGACAAGAAATTTATAAGTCGTCCTTGTGGCTTGTGATGGAAGCATGGGGGGTACTACTACTACCACTAGTTTGCCTTTCAAGGAAATGACAGCGATATATGGACTCAGGAGGAATGCAGTGTGCGTGTGTTCTTGAAGCATGCGATAATGGAGGCCGGTTGTTATATCTTCGAGCGGTTGGGGAGTCGCATCACTGCATTGGCCCGGATATGCTGGACTTTTCGAATTGGGCAAACTTGTCACGGGGCAATTAATCCTCCACTTGACATGAATTTATTTTATTTTGTGTCCGTGGGTAAGGGCTTGATGAAGGGTGACGTAGAGAGTGGAAAGAAAAAGGTCGAAGAAGGGTTTAAAATTGAAAAAATAAAAATAAAAATATATATTAAAAAAAAAAATGCTTGGGCTATGCCCCCTGCTTAAAGTTTTTTCAGGAAAAAAATTAGTAATTTTTAATTCCTGAGAATCCTATCTTCTGGGTACTATATATGATGCCCTGTAAAATTTTCAAAGGATGTTCCCTCCAAGGATAGCGGGGGTTAGAACATAGAACTCAAGATAAGATTTTTTTATAAAAAAAATAAAATAAAAATAAATAAATTATTAGGTATACATAAAATTGATAATTTAAATTAGATTCACCGAATTGATCCGACTCATCATATAAATGAAACGACTTAAATTTATATTTTAATAATCTATTTAAAAATAAATTAAATAATCTATTCTATTTAAATTACAGATTGCTGCGAATTCAAAATAGATGGGAACGAGCTGATCCATCTATTTTATTTTAAAATATATTAAGATTATTTTTTATTTTAAATTTTTAAATTTTTATTTTCTGCTCAATTTTAATCCATCTATATCTATGTGATCGTCTACTTCCGGATGCCATGGCCTATAGGACTGTAGCGCATCATCCAGGCATCCACCCATAGTAAATCCTACTCAAATAGGAATAGCCCCACCGACCCACCCCTCCTTCCCCACCTCAATCATCCTCACGGCCCCGCCCCCCACCTATGCACGCCCCACCTCCCAGCCCCAAGTCTCCCCACCTCGGTCCACCTAGCGGCCACCTCCACGACCCCACCCTCCCAGGTCTTCCCGCACCCAACCACCTTTTCCCCACCCCAGACACCTTTGGCCACCCCCACGCCACAACCCATACCCCCCAGTCTCGTACCGCCCGCCTTCTCTCCGCCCCTGCCCCCCTCCCCCACCCCACCCCCACCCCATACATCCCTTCTTCCTGCCCTGCCCCATACGATCACCTTCTTCCCGCCCCGGCCCCCACCTGGCCACCCCCACAGGCCACACAACCCTCCCCCCCACCCCCACCCATACGATCACCTTCTTTCCGCCCCGGCCCCCCACTGGCCACCCCACAGGCCACACACCTCCCCCCCCAATCCAGATCGGTAGGCCTCCTCCATCCGAACTTTGATTTATCTTTAAATTAGTTTAAAAATTAGAACTTTAAATTTTTTTAAATTTAAATTATATTAAGTATTTATTTTGGATTATATTAAGTATTTAACTTTGATTTAAGCTTGAATTGCATATGAATTCTATTGTTGTTTTACAGGTTTTTTTTTTTGAAAATTTTGACGGATTGGCCCGTTTAAACCACGACGAGTCGGGTCGGGTTGAGATTTTTTCGATCCGTCAGTTAAACGGACCAGCCCGATCTACCCCATTTAGAGATGGGTCAGGATGGGTCGAGTCGGATCGGTCCATCTTGATAGCTCTAAAGGTACAGCTCTCTTCTTCTTTATGGAGAATTCATCTATATTATGTTTAAATTGAAATAGAAACCAAAATAATTATATTCTCCGACGTATTTGATTCAAAATTGAAATAAAATTTGAATACTACAAGATAATAGAGATTATATTTTGGAAGATTGGGGCATAATCTCACGTTCCCGGTAGGAATGGGATTTCTTATTTCTATTTCTATCATGAAGTCCAGCTTCCTTCAAACGAACTTGCTTTTGATAACATATTTTGGACTGATCTCGTTGTATTTTGTTGAATTACGAAGGAGAGGGAGGAGCGAACGACCAAGACCCAAGCATTGGGCTTATCAATGTACTTCTTGTGGTGCTTATCGACGTAGCAATATATACAGCTCTTTTAGACTGTGAGGTGTTCCTCGATGATTAAGATCGTGCCTAGGTTTTAACTACATAAGTGCCAATGCATCCAATCAGCATCAGCCTTCATAAGCTGATATGATTTTTGCATCCATGCATCGGTCGAATTAGGTCGTAACTTATACGCGGCGGCAATTATTAATCATCTCGGTAGGGCTATAAGCCATCATGTTGTTAGAATTCTAAGATTCGATGAGGTCGGCCCGGCAATTGGCAGGCATGGGTCTCTTACAGCAGGTGTTATGATTCGAGTCCCCACATCATTTTTTTCGTCAATCAGGATATGGTAGACTTCGAAGCAGGGCATCCACACATCTAGATCTGCATGAAAAATTGGAGATCAACAAAGGTAGTTTATGGATGGCAAATCATACCACTAATTATATTGCTTGCATGCATGCCTTTCCTTTAGGAAAAGAGATTCTTTCCGAGTCTCAAATACTTGCTCCATAATACCCACTGAGGAAAGCATCGGCACGGCCACATCTCATGCCAATGCCCATGCCCGCTCCATCACTGCGCATGCCTAGTTTTGCACGCAAGCTCTTATATTGCATGCGTATGCGAGCGAGAAAAATCGCACTTGCCTTTTTCTTTTGCACCTTTTTCTCCATGTTTCCTTTCCCTCGGCAAAAGGAGGGTTCCTACTTTATATGGTTCGCCCTTTTGTCCTTCGAGGGGCTGTTGTCATGCCATCAACTTCACCATGTAGACGCGTCTCATGGAAATAAAAAATAAAGGGGGAAAAAAAAATCAGTCCACCACATTTTGTGGTGAACGAAAATATCTTTCGCTGTTGAAGACCTTGACGTATCCCTCGAAGATCCTCTAACTTTATTAAAAATAGTTTAACCTATCTTGCTACATCTTATGGGACGAGATTGTTCCGAACTTTTTATAGAATGAGACACGGCCCATCTTGATATTTGGAATGGGAGATAGCTCGATCGGATGCTGAAATGCTGACCGAATGATTCTATTCCGATACATGGGATTTTTATTTTTCATAAAATGTTCTATCGAGATTTGAATTCTTGCTTACTATAAGAAAATTTGTAGCTATTTTTTTATGGTGAATAAAAATAATCTTTATTTTAGAGATAAGTAAAGTTGATGCATACCTTGAGAACCTATAGCTTTATTAAAAGTGGTTTAACAGATCTTTTATTAAATTTATGATGACCTTGCTATCAATATTCTAGATCTTGTGGGATGAGATTATTCTGATTTTTCTATCAATATTCTAGATCTTGCGGGACGAGAGTGTCCTAATTTTTTTTATAGAATGAGATACGCCCCATCCTGATATTTGAAATAGGAGATAGCTCGATCGGAATGCTGGAATGCTGACCGAATGATCCTATTCCGATACATAGCATGGTACTCTATTTTTATTTTTCATAAAACGTTACGTCGGGATTTGAATTCTTGCTTATTATAAAAAAATTTGTAGCTATTTTTTTGTGGTGAACAAAAATAATCTTTATTTTAGAGACAAGTAAAGTTGATGCATACCTTGAAAAACCTATAGCTTTATTAAAAGTGGTTTGACGGATCTTTTATTAAATTTGTGATGACCTTGCTATCAATATTCTAGATCTTGTAGGATGAGATTATCCTGATTTTTCTATAGAGTAGGACATGCCATCATTCCGCCCCATCCTAATATTTGGAATAGGAAATGGCTCAATTGGGATGCTATCTCGGTACATCGGATGATACTTCATTTCTATGTATCGTAGAATATTTTATCAAGATCTAAATTTTTGTTTATTATAAAAAATATTAGTTACTATTTTTTATATGGTGAGTAAAAATAATTTTTATTCTTGAGACGAGTAAAGTTGGCGTATCTATATATAATCTTATCAATGGTGGTTTAACCGATCTTTTACTAAATTTGTGATGGCCTTGCTAATATAGAAATCGGTAGTCCTTCAAGTTCTTTCAGTCCCATTCATGCCAATCATCAGACCAGGTCCTTATTTAATTATGGTCTGAAGCAAACAGCTGTAAGATTCTTGGACAGCTGATGAGTTGATTTAACCCTGCCGATTGAAATCTTGTAATTATTAGTGCAAGGAATGTCAATTGAAAAGGAGACTAGTTGATGGATTTGATCACATGAGCTGGCCTCTCCAACTTGGCAGGCATTTGCTGATGTTGGACGCGCTGTCCGACTACTATTCTGAGCTGGTAAAATTAATATCAGAGGTCACTCGTGTTGATAAATAAATACATCTCATTGGAAAGGAAATTTAACCATCCATTTTTAAAGCTGGTTGTTAAAAAAATAAAAAGATGTTCAACGTCATTAGACTCCAGCTTGGACTATAGCCGTGTGGCTCGGTTTTGTCCATTAGCCTCGCCCTCTTCTACTATATTTTAAAAAATTTTAAAAATTATTTTTTAAAAAAAATATTTTTTTAAATTTTATAAAAAAATTATTTTAATTATTTTATAAAATAAAATATCCCATCATCTTGATATTTGAGATCGAGGATGTATCGAGACGAGCTATTGAAATAATAGCAAGATAGTTCGTCCCTCGGATGGCCTTCTAATTTCGCATTCTATGGAATGTTCGATCAAAATTTGAATTTTTTTATAAAAAATTAAGAAATAAATAAAGTATAATAAAATACATGATGATAATCATTATCGGGTTTGAAATTTTAAAAAAAAAAAATCATGCCAAGGACTCATATTTTGTGGAGAGGAAAGTTTTTTTAATCATATTCAACAAGAGAATTTGCATGGTTCCTTAAAATTAGTAAATTACATAAATTATCAAATCAGCAAAACATGATTCTGATAAATTCTTTGCATGACTTCCAGGAAAGATTACAAAAAAAAATTATTACGGTGGTGAGGGAATTCCATATTCAAGAAGCATGTGATGCCCACGCGGCAACCCCACACGGATTTGGAGCTTGCTTTCCTTAAAAAATTACCCCACTTCAAAAAGATTTCTACCATAACATGTTGACTTGGTCAAGAGATAATCTTTTATCATGTAAATCTTTGGATGTGACCTATTTGCATCAAAGGAGATGAAGTCTATTCACAGCCTTCCACCTTTGCGGAAATTAACATCAGTCCCTCTCCACCCTCCCATGTGAGGGGGCATTAGTTTTTCCGGCTGGTCATGTGTGTGCTGCGGTGGCAAATGCATGGTGAATTAATCAAACCATCCAAGACTTTACGGAGAGAATCTTATTATTTTGGACAAACATCTTCACGTTAGGGCCATAAGTTTAATGAAAAGTTCCTTGATGTTTGATAGCCCTCCAACCAAATAAGCCCCTTTTAATGTGAAAAGATTCTTCAAAAGAACTCGAGGAAGTCAAATAAATACTACATAGGTGGTTAAAGGCACGATCCTATTGATGGGAGCTAGTCATAGATTGAGATGGCAATCGATCGGATATGAATCGGATCGATCATATCTAAATGCACTCTGTAATTAAAGCTCGATTCGTATCTATATCTATCTCAAGTTAGATAGAGCCGGATAAAATAGATATATAGTACGGATGGAATCAAATTAGATCAGATAAGAAATTCATCAAGAAAATATTATTATAACTTTGAAATGCAAGTTTAGCTTAAAATTATATTAGATTGGATTTGTAAAAGGGCATACCGTCATCTATATTCGATCCAAACATATTTCAAGAATTTTGTTTAGAATTCATATCCATCTTGGAGTTTAAATGGATTGAATAAAATCCTTTCCCATTTGAATTGGGTATTGGATGGGTCAGCTATAATTGCTGCCCTTAGTCACATGGTCAGTGGATTTATATATAGGTCTCGTAGACTACTGAAGTGTGTGGCTCATAGAAACCTATATGCCGATATTCTTTACACTAGAAAGTCTGGGATTTTATAATCTTTGATAGCTTGTAGAGGTAGTATCGTTTTTGTCTGGCCTAGTAGTATAAAATGCTGGCATGTGTCATTGATCTAATTAAATAAGCTAAATTCACTTATACTATTACGTTGGTGGAGCTTAATGATTTGCTCAAAGCATCAAGCCAACCACTTCCAATGATAATTTTTCCCGTAAAAAGCTCTTTTGTCCTCACTTAAAAGGAATGTTGGGCACATGCCTCTCACTTGATTCCTATTCACTTACGGAGGTAGCAGTTACATCAAACTACTTATAGCGATCAAGTAGGTTATAACAACTCAAGGTTAAAGTTGGTTAAAACAAACTAAACTAAGATTAGTCTATCGGCTAAGCATTAAAGTTAAGTCCAACTTCACCCTAGGTGTGGAGATCTTCAACACCCAACTTGCACCTTGAAGACAAGAAAACCAACAAAGTGCTTTGGTGAATATACCAGCATGTTGGTTGCCAATATGGAAATATTTAACCATATAGTAGTTTCTTGTAGGGGTCGCAATCAGAATAGGTTGGATCATATATATATATATATATATATATATATATATATATATATATATATATATATATATATATATATATATATATATATATATTATATAACACAAGAATCTATTAATCCGAATCTAATCTCAAAAATATGTATTCAAATCTGATCATTTTATAGAACAAATAATCCAATCCGATCTATAACAAATTGAATTAAGTTAAATGGATCCAACATTGACATCGATCCCTACCTGCTTGAAGCTTCGCTGTCAACTATGGATGCATGGGTGCCAAGCTAGAACTTCGTCGGCCAAATAAATTAATATTTTTTCTTTTATTTTTTTTGAACGTATACCAAGAAATAGGGCAGTCTCCTAAAAAGGTACAATAAATTGGCACCCAAAGTGTATTGCATAAATTGGCACAAATGGTTCACACTATATGTGATGTCACGCCTGGTGATGGTAAGATAAATTGAGAACGGAAGTTATGGTCATAAGATAAGCCAACATCTTTGGTCGTATGCCAACATCTGTTTGAAGTATACATGGAATCTTGCTTCATGGTAAAAACGCCCGGTTTGGCTCCGAGAAGACCGGTTTCACAGAGAATATCCAAGGGCGTACTTTGTTTGGGTCCCTGTCTGGAACAAGACACCTCGTGCCAAGAAAATTAATATCGTAGCACGCCAAGACGTACTCTTAACTCGAAACCGGTGATGGAGAAGAGCCTCCGGGGAGTTGATGGTAGAAAGAAATTAAAAGCCGGTGCCAGTTTGCATAAATAAGGATGAAAGTGATGTCTTTGCCCTGCTTGAACGTAAATATGAAACTAATTGTACGGTGGATTGTTTAAAAATGGCTTGCAATTGGATATTGGAAAATTTGGAGAAACATTGGTGAGGCCCCGCTTGAGGCCATATAATATTGATTTTGCAGCTAATTAAGAAACAAATTTTTAGTCATGCTCCCCGGTTGTAAAAATTTAGAGGTAGTTATTTATCAAAAAAAAAAAAAAAAAATCAAAGATAGTTTCATCTAAATTTCGTTTGAGGTCATATATTGATTTTTTGCAACTAATGAAACAATTTTTAGCCATGCTCCTTGACTGTGAAAAATTAGGATAGTAATTTACTTGAAAAAAAAGATCATGGGTGGTTATACTTAAATATCTCTTGAGGCCATATATTAGCTTTTTGTAGCCAATAAACCAATTTCTAGCCATGTTCTTTGGCTATAAAAAAAATAAAAAAATAAAAAAAAATTAAAGGCAGTAACCTACCAAAATAGATTGAGGGTAGTTGCATCTAAATTTCTCTTGAGGCCATACACTGATTTTCTGCAGCCGATAATATCAATTTTAGCCCGTCCTTTTGATCGTGAAAAATTAGCGATAGTTATTTATTCAAAAAAAAAAAAAAATCAGAGGAAGTCCCAAGTAATTATTTTTTCTTAAGACCATATATTGACTTTTTACAGCTGACGAATTAATTTTTAGCCATGTTCTTCGGTCATGGAAGATCAAAAATATTTATTTCTCGAGAATAGCTCCACATCAATTTCACTTTGAGGTCATATGTATTGACTTTTTACGGCCCGCAAACCAATTTTTAGCCATACTCTTTGGTCGTGAAAAAATAAAAATATTTATTTCTCAAAAAAAAAAAAAAAAAACTAGAATAGTTATATGCCAAATTCATTTGAGGAATTTTTGTAGCCGACCGACCAATTTTTAGCCAATGCCCGTTGGTCATTAAAAAAATCATATATTGGTCATTAAAAAAAAACAAATAGCTTCATATAAATTTTTCTTAAGGTCATATATTGATATTTTGCAACCGACAAGCTAATTTCTTGAAAACTCGGGAGTAGTTATTAACAAAATAAAATAAAATAAAAAATCAGGGTAGTCTCATGTTGCTGCCCAAGAGGAAGGCGTTCAAGACGTAGAGAGGCGGGATGCTGTAGCACGCACGTTGCACAAAAGAAAGATTTACCTTCCTTTGGACAAAGCTACCGTTCGATCATCCACTAAGCTACTTTGAGATCTACACCGATGGAGTTTAGAGTGCTTTGAGAGCAGTGCATGGTGAACTCCCGTGGAGGAAGGTAAATCCTCTTTTCGCCCAAAAGAGTCCTTTGGACGCTTTTTAGCACTCCGCACTGCCGGTAGCCGCTAAGGGTTATTGAATGGTGAAGATTATATACACCAAGAATAGCAATGGAAGGAGACCATCCGGCTTTAGAGATCCATCCATCGATGAAGACCAACTTGTTCTGCGCTGCTCGCTTCTACGTGGGATTTTTGGGTGCAGGTGAGCAATTGGGGGAACCGAGTGATGAAGATTATATACGGTGAGGAGAAATCGTAGACCTCGCCATTAGTGGCAGGCACCACGGCCAAGTTGGCTGGTAATTAATGCCGATGGAAATGGATCGAGTTGGCCGGTTAACGAGCTTGCCATGGCAGCGAGCACAAGGAAGAACCGAAGAAGAACGGATTGCTTTTAATTACTCGAATTTTTTTAAAAACTTTAAAAAAATATTAAAAATTAATGAAAGTAGGGTCTAAATTTTTATTTTTCATCAATAAAAATAAAAATGAGTTGCGAAGCTTATATTTGGTAGTTATAAGAACGATCATTGCATAATTCGGATAAAATCTTCTTCCGATTAAAAGATATTATAATATCCTGCAACAGGTATAACAGGCAGAAATAATCATAAAAAGTTAAAATTCTAAAAGAAATAAATCTTGATTTCTACATCGATTTTTTCTTTGATCGCTTCATCTAGTTCTTCTGAAATTGAAAGCTATGCTCGGTCAAATCTTTCTTGGTCAAATTTTTCTTGAAAGAAAATTTTACTTCGATTAGTTTGTTTTAAGAATTAAATGATGGAATTTAGTCCTGATTATTCAATGCACCGTCTCAAGGATGGCGCCATATCTCAAAGCTCAAAAAAGTTACCTAATGTCAAAATTTTAAAAAAAAAATAAAGCACCCCAACCAGATGTTAATCACACAAGCAAATAAAAGCCTTCAAAAAGTTTGGTACATAATTATATAGTTTTTCTATATATATAGCGGATCTTACTTTTGGATCTTATTTAGCCCTTTATAAATCGACCAAAGTGAACCATCTTAAGTTTGACGATCTTAATAGATCCGTGTTAAGATAAAATGGAGTAATCCCAAACTTCAAGCAAGTGTGATATTGACTTGTCATAAATTGGAATAAAAATCTATTACAAGCCCTAAAGCTAAGCTTTCCGGCCCCTCATGAAGATGTAAGATTGAAGATCTTTCTCAGGGATGAGGTGATTGATTTAATATTTGCTTCAAGCAATGAGACATTAGTTTATGCAACAAAAAAAAAAAAAGAAAAGAATACTTAGAAACTTCCCTTACATCTTAATAATAATAATAATAATACTTAGAAGGACATCTAGCCAATATTATAAATGTAGATACAACATATAAATAGTATTATTTAATGTATATATGCCACTCATAATAACTAACGATTTTAAGGAAACAATTCTTTTACAAGAAGCTAATCGAGTAATTGCTAAAATATATATATATAGGTCCATTTCAAAAAAGAAAAACATATACTAAAATAAGGCGTATACACCATGCATATATGTTGTCTCAATCATCTCGCATCATACTAAAGGTGGATGTCTGAAAGATTTCTACAAGAATGACACGAGCATAAGATATACATTGCAACGGCTTATATGTAGGAAATGGGCAATAATGCAAGGTTTATACCATGCAACATATAAGTATGAAAGTTCCCAAATTTGTTATGACCATCGAGTCTAATATGTCAGCTGAGATCCACTTTTGAGTCTAAAATGTCATGCTATAAAGCTTGAAATATTAACAATATAATTCTTTACAATATTTTTTGTTTCTTGACCAGCTTTATTGCTCTTTAATCATATCCAACGTGTTGGGTCCCTACACCAACTTCTTTCTAAAATCATTTGTTTTTTGTCTACTTAATCTTTAGTCCCACTGAGATTACCTTTGTGCATATCTTTTTAAGGTTCATAACTTCACATCAAGTCTAATCACACCAAAATTAACATTAATATGATTTAGTGACCAACACAGTTTTTGAAACACGATGAAAGTGACTGAAAAGGAAAAGTGTTTGAGAAAAAAAAGGTATATTGAATATAAAATAGTTGTTAAGTAGTACCATAAAAAAAAAAAAATTACAACAAATTGCTAAGTGGTGAAACAAAAAAAAATCAAAAAAGATTGAAAAAGGGCTGTTAATTTGAGGAGAAAAAGGTACGTTGAATCTGAAATAGTTGTTTAATAAGCGTGTTTTGAACTGGTAAAGTTGCAACATGAAGAAAATGATTGCGAAAAGAAAAAAGTGCTCGAATTAAAAAGATTTGTTGAATCTAAAATAGTTGTTGAGTGATTTGATTAAAAAATAATTTAAAAAGATCATTAAGTTGTGTCTATTAATTGTTCTAATAAAAAATTATGAAGTACTTTGATAAAAAATTTTGAGTCGCTGATTCGAACCAGCAACATAAGAAACAAATACACAACAACAATTCGCTACTCTACTCTGCCGATTGATCTAAGGTTGAATAAACTTTTCTGCCCATAATTTGCCATTATTTTTTGCAGCTTATCCTGATGCTTACATACAAATACTTTAGATTGCTGTTGTTGATGATGCATTTTTATTATTTGGACCTAATACAAATGGATCTTCATCTCCTTTTTCTTTTCTAAAATAATTACTTTGTCTTTATTTTTTATATAATTACATAGTTTCTAATTTTTTTATAATATTTGTTAATTTATTGATTACATCTAAGATTTTCATGTTGTCAAGATCTTAGTTCATAGTCTCATTTGGCATTTCATAATATAATACTTTTGTAGATCTCGTTTCATTATCGCGAGTGATATATATAAATTAATAAAGCCGAATATCATGTCAATATGATATTCATGATATTAATAAATTATTTTTTAAATTTTTTAATAAAATAATTAATAATATCATACTGGTTGAAATAATTTTCATTTCTCAATCTATAAGTATCATGTGGGACTTTGAATGATACCTGTTGGTGCAAAATCTATTCGACGCTGAATCGAGCTGGAGTTGAGAAAGAAGAGGTCACCATCAGTGATCTACAAAATAAAGTTCCATCCGAAGTCGGTGGTGGTGGCTTCGATAAGATCCTCCGATGATCAAGTCAGCTCTTCTGGCTAACAGGAATGGAGTGCTCAGAAAAGAATTCAACAGAGTTTTTGGAAAGAAGAAGAGAGCTTAGAGAAAATATATCTGGAGGATTTCTTTTATGGACAAAGCTCGGAGCAAGCTGATAGTAATAGCCATAGCCATCCGGTAGCTAGCCGTTCGAGGTCGCATGTGGTTTATTATGAAGAGAGGCATCGCCTGTAGCAGATTGATAGTGACAGCTGTAGCCGTTCGATAGTGGACCGCTCGAAGCCACGTAGAGTTTGTTATGGAGAGGGGCGCCGTCTGTAGCAAACTGATAGTGACAGCCATAGTCATCCTGTACTGAGTCGCTCGGGACCACGTGGAGTTTGTTATGAAGAGAGGTATCCGTTGTCGTGATGTGCCCTTTCGTCGAGATTTAATAGTCGAAGTTCAGAGGAAGCAGGCGTTGGTTGTTGAAGAATTTTGACGTATATCAAATCCAGAGGAGTTTGGACTTTTAAAGGGAATATGGCTAGAGAGGATCATCCAGAAGGAATACTACTTAAAATCTGAAAATAATCCACTGAAGAAATTTAGATGAAGTTCGATTGATGGAGAAGTCCAGAAGGAGTCCGACTGGTGGAGAAGCTCGGCTGAAGGAAAAGTCTGGAAGGAGTTCGGCCCCTAAACAAATCCGACTGAAGGAGAAGTCCGGAAGGAGTTCGACTCCTGAAGGAATCTGACGAAGAAAAAGTCCAAAAGAAGTTCGGCTCTTGGAGGAATCTGACTGAAGAAAAAGTTCGGAAGGAGTTCAGCTGCTGGAGAAATTTGACTGAAGAAGAAGTCCGAAAGGAGTTCAGCTCCTGAAGAAATCCGACTGAAGGAGAAGTTTGGAAGGAGTTCGACTGCTGGAGGAATCCTACTGAAGGAGAAGTTCAGAAGGAGTTCGGCTCTTGAAGAAATCTGACCAAAGAAGACGTCCGAAAGGAGTTTGGCTCCTAGAGAAATTCGACTAAAGGAAAGTCTGGTAGGAGCTCGGTTGCTGGAGAAATTTGACCAAAGGAGAAGTCCAAAAGAAGCTCGGCTGTTGGAGAAATTCGACTAAATAAGAAGTCGGAAAGAAGTTCGGCTCTTGGAGGAATTCGATTGAAGAAAAAATTTGGTAGGAGTTTGGCTGCTAGAGAAATCTGACCGAAGAAAAAGTCCAAAAGGAGCTTGGCTCCTAAAGGAATCTGATTGAAGGAGAAGTCCGAAAGGAGTTTGGATCCTAGAGAAATCCGACAGAAAGAAAAGTCCGATAGAAGTTTGGCTGCTGGAGGAATCCGACCAAAGAAGAAGTTTGGAAGGAGTTCGGCTCCTAGAGAAATCCAACTAAAGAAGAAGTCCGAAAGGAGTTCGACTCCTGGAGGAATCCGACTGAAGGAAAAGTCCGATAGGAGTTCGACTGCTGGAGGAATCCGATCGAAGGAGAAGTTCGGAAGGAGCTCGACTACTGAAGAATTCTCGATCGAAGCTCTTCTATGATTACTAGTTACATTAGGCTAAGCATCAGACTGAACTTCGAAGAAAGTGGGGTTTATCCCCAATAATAGTCCTCCCACTCTCGAGTTCGAAATTTGAAGGGAGTACAAAAAAGATAACTGTTGAAGTTTTTTTTTGGGCTCTGCATCCATTGAGATTGAAGCTTAGGAGAAATCTTATCTTCTATTGAAGTTGAAGCTCGAAAAAGATCTTATCTTCGGTTGAAGTTGAGAGAGATCTTATTTTCTTTTGAAGTTGAAGCTTAGGGGAGATCTTATCTCCAGTCAAGGTTGAAGGAGATCCTATCTCCTATCGAAATTAAAGCTCGAAGGAGATCTTATCTTCAGCCGAGATTGAAGGAAATCCTATCTTCTATTGAAGTTGAAGCTTGAGAGAGATCCTATCTCCAGCCGAGATTAAAGAAGATTTTATCTCCTGTTGAGGTTGAGGCTCGCAGGAGATCTTATCTCCAACCGAGGTTGAACGAGATCCTATCTTCCGTTGAAGTTGAAGCTTGAGGAAGATCTTATCTTCGGCTGAGATTGAAGGAGATCTTATCTCCTGTTGAGGTTGAGGCTCGGGGTAGATCTTATCTCCAACCGAGGTTGAACGAGATCCTATCTTCCATTGAAGTTGAAGCTCGAGGAAGATTTTATCTCTGACCGAGGTTGGCTCGGAGGAGATCTTATCTCTAACTGAGGTTGAAGGAGATCTTATCTCCAGTTGAGGTTGAGGCTCGGGGGAGATCTTATCTCCAGCCGAGGTTGAAGGAGATCCTATCTCCTATTGAAGTCGAAGCTCGGAAGAGATCTTATCTCCGATCGAGGTTGAAGAAGATCTTTCTTCTGTTGAGATTGAGGCTTGGGGAGATCTTATCTCCAACCGAGGTTGAAGTAGATCCTATCTTCTATTGAAGTTGAATCTCGAGGGAGATCTTATCTCCGATCGAGATTGAAGGAGATCCTATCTTCTGTTGAAGTTGAGGCTCGGAAGAGATCTTATCTCCGACCGAGATTGAAGAAGATCTTATCTCCTATTAAGGTTGAGGCTCGAAAAAGATCTTGAGATTGAGGCTCGAGGAAGATCTTATCTCTAGCCGAGGTTGAAGGAGATCCTATCTCTTGTTGAAGTTGAAGCTTGGGGGAGATTTTATCTCCGACCGAGGTTAAAGAAGATCTTATCTCCTATTGAGGTTGAGGCTCGGAGGAGATCTTATCTCCAGCCGAGGTTGAAGTAGATCATATCTTCTATTGAAGTTGAAGCTCGGGGGAGATCTTATCTCTAGCCAAGTCGGAGCCTCTCTTCTCACCTCATCTAAAATGAACAAGGCCTTCAACTTTGTTCACGTTAGGACGATGTTCTCCTCCTGTTCCTAACGGACTGTAGGGGCACATTAGGACCATTGTATGAGCCTCTCCCCTCCTCCTGTCTTAAATAACCGAAGGTCTTCAACTTGCTCATGTTAGGATGAGGTTCTCCTCCTATTCCTAATATGGCACTAGGAGCACAGATGGACCATTGAATGGGCCTCTCCTCTCCTCCTGTCTTAAATAATTGAAGGTCTTCGACTTGCTCATATTAGGACGAGGTTCTCCTCCTGTTCCTAACATGACACTAGGGGTACATACGGCCATTGAATGGGCCTTTCCCCTCCTCTATCTTAAATAACCAGAGGTCTTCGACTTGCTCAAGTTAGGACGAGATTCTCCTCCTATTCCTAACATGACAATAGGGGTACAGATGGGCTATTGAATGGATCTCTCTCCTCCTCCTATCTTAAATAATCGAAGGTATTTGACTAGCTCATATTAGGACGAGGTTCTCCTCCTATTCTTAACATGATAATAGGGGAACAGATGGCTATTGAATGGACTCTTCCACCCTCCTGTCTTAAATAATCGAAGGTCTTCGACTTCCTCATATTAGAATAATGTTCTTCTTCTACTCCTAACATGGCACTGGAGGCACAGATGGACCATTGAATGGACATCTTTCCTACTATCTTAAATAATTGGAGGTCTTCGACTTGCTCATATTAGGATTGAGATTCTCCTCCTGTTCCTAACATGAAATAGAGGCACAAATGGACCATTGAATGGATCTTTCCCTCCTTCTGTCTTAATAATGGAGGTCTTCGACTTGCTCATGTTAGGACGAGGTTCTCCTCCTATTCCTAACATGGCATTAGGGGCACAGACGGATCATTGAATGGGCCTCTCTCCTTCTCCTATTTTAAATAAACAGAGGTCTTCGATTTGCTCATGTTAGAATGAGGTTCTCTTTCTGTTTCTAACATGATAATAGGAGCACAGATGGGCCGTTGAATGGGCCTCACCCCTCTCATGTCTTAAAATATTAGAGGTCTTTCGATTTTGCTCATTTAGGATGAAGTTCTCCTCCTATTATGGTGGAGTGCTAAACAATAGGGGACTGTAACGATGCGACCATAGTCAGATGCGGATTTGAGTAGTGGAAAGATGGGATATGTTCTTTGCCTCCAGGCTTATCTCAAATCTCAGCCCATGAAGTCTTCTGATGCTTGCGTTCATGGTTATGGGTGATCGTGAGATTTTCGTACCTCATCAGCCGAGTTTTGACCGTCATTTCACGCCTACTTGGGTCACTGATGCGGACGATGTATGATGGATGTCGGTCGGTTGAGTGGGTATCCGTATTTAGTCTCTGCTCATCCTCTTCAGTAACTGGTCGGCGGGCGTGTAGTTTTTAAACTTGTCTCAAGTTTTAAGTGGAGGGATTTGTCTTCCCCGTCATTTTATTCTGAAGTCATACAGACTAAGAGGTAGGAAGTGTGGTGGAAGCCGCTAGGTTGTCGCGGTTGGAACGTGGCGGAGGTAGTATGGTACTCTTGCTCCTCTCACCGAGTCTCTGTTTTTTTCTTAAATAATCGGAGATCTTCGACTTGCTCATGTTAGGATGAGGTTCTTCTCTTGTTCCTAAAATGGCCACTTTCGATTGTTTCTTTCCTATCATCACATAGTTTTTGCACTAAGAAATAATAATGTTGAAATGGAGGAGTTTTATTAGAGAAAAATTACTGATAGTACATTCTCAAATTTTTTGAATTTCAAGATCATGGGAGTATTGTTTCTCCAAGATCCTTCAGGTGATAAGTTCTGGGCCGGACGACCTCCTCTATTTCATACGGGCCTTTCCAATTTGGGGCAAGCTTCTCCTGGCTCTGAGGCTGAGAGATGGCGATTCGTCGAAACACTAAGTCCCCTAGAGATAGTGTTGATGATGTCGAGAGACGGTCGATCATCTTATTGTTCCTCCCTCCTTAGTGGTTTTGGTTGCGGTAGTGCCCTCGGCTGATCTTCTCTTGCTTCAGACCGACGTCTGAGGAATCGATCTAACTGGCCTCTTCTGATGAGCTCCTCGATCTCGTCTTGGAGCTGAATGCATTCTTCAGTATCGTGGCCGTGGTCACGATGGTAGAGCCAATATTTACTAGGATTGTGCTTGCCAAGGTGAGTGCGCATCCTTCCAGGCCTTGGTAGTTGCTCCTTGATCTCCATCAATACTTACATTTTTGGAGCATTGAGAGGGGGGTAATTATAAAACCTTCTAGAGGGAGAACTTCATCATGCCCTTCCATCAGGGCTTCTTTGACGACGAGCTCGAGAAGGAGTTTGGGCTCGCTTTCGCTCGAGGGAGTCCATGACACTACTACAAAAAAGGGCTACGGCAGCGATTTGTAACCGCTGCCACTGCGGCCATCACCGTAGCTCTATGGTAGTGGTTATTAGAACTGCTGTCATAGATTGCCTATTACAGTTATTTATAAATTGTTGTAATAAATCGACCTATCGTAGCGGTTATGTAACCGCTGCCATAGGATATCTATAACAGCGGTTACATAACCGCTGCCATAGATAATCTTTAGCAGCGATTTTTTAACTGCTATCATAGATCTAGTATAGCGGTTGGCACCAAACCTATAGCAGTGGTTGGCACGGATATGGTAGCGATTTTATAACCGCTGTCGTAGATCTTAAATAATTAAAAAAAATAAAATTTTTATTTTTTTATATATTTTATCTGATAAATATAGATATATAATATAAAAAAATATAAAAATTATAAAAATTATTTTAAAATACTAAAATTTTATTATCGAATAAAATTTATTATAATATTTTTTTAAAAAAATAAAATATATTAAAAGTCTCCTAAATCTACATCATCGTCATCGTCGTCGTCACCGGAAGCTGGAGCTAGAGCCGAAGCTGGAGCTAGAGTTGGAGCTAGAGTTGGAGCTAAAGCTGGAATATGGGCCAACATATCCTCGAAGCTCGTGACTCCAAAATACATGCTGAGTGTCAACAACATATCTTTTATGATGTCCTCCATATGAGATGCGCACTCCTCAGCCCAATCTGCCCGCATCGCAGCATGATCTGCCCGTGCCAATGCCTCCTCAAGCTCCTCCTAACTGACAACACCGAAAGTCTATGAAGAGACACTCGCCTCAGACCAGTAGCTCGTCGGCGTGTATCCAGACCTGCATCGGATCCTCCCAAAGTGCTCAAGCCCCAAGACCTGAGACAGATGGTCATGGAGCCCAGAGGTATTCGGGCCCTCGCTCGTGAGCGCATCTAGCTGATCCTATAATTATAAATTAAAATAAAATTTTATAAGAAATAGTATAATATTAATCATATATACTAATATATTTAATACTTACAAAAATACGTCCGATTATGACGTTCATCAGTCTGCCCGTCTTGTCTGTGTGGCTGGATCGGAAGATCTCGCTATGGTTGGACATCACTCCATCTTTCATCAGCTATAATAAAGAATAAATTTATCAGAAAGATGATAAAAAATATAAATTTAATTTATCTAGTAAGATTTAGAATTAATTACTTCTCTATGCACACGACTAGCCATAGACTCGCAGCCTAGAGTGTGCGTATATTCTTGAGCTGCACGATTCTCTCGGTTCTAACGGAAGGTAGCCTAACAAATATTTAAATAAATAATAAATATTTAAAAATATTTAAATAAAATTTTAAGCATATTAAAAAAGTTAAAAGTTAGGAATTTCACCTCGAACTTCTAGCTCCTCCAGTGTCTAACCATCCTCTCCGACTGACTCGGAGGATGGTCCTGTATCCAAGAAACAAGCTCCTTTAGAGTGTCTCGTCGGTGCTCGAGCTATCCTCTATAGAGCTTAACCTTGTAACCCTGGTATAACTCTCCGATCTTCTTTAGTCGGGCATCTCGAGCCCTTTCATGATTGGAAAAGTCATACCTCCTCTGCACAAATTTATCAAAAATTAATTACAAAATTATTCTAATCAAACATATATAGTGTAAACATATAAAATACATAAATATAACTAAGATATACATACTTATCCATATCTCCTCCCATATTCGGTCCCTGACGGCAGCATCTATCAAATGCCAGTCTCTGGACTCTATGGGAATGATATCCGACCGCCCCACAAGCACTCCAAAAAAGGAATGCATCTCCCACGCGGTCTCTCCTACCGACATCCCCTCCACATCATACTGCACCATCACCTGATGCTGATGGTTCCACATGTGTGCCATACGTATGGGACCGCAAAATGTCCAGTTGGATGATGCACCTACAATGCAAATACGTTATGCAAATATATAAGTGTACAAATACTATATAAGAAATAAAGTTATGCTAATATAATAAAAACGTACACTCAAATGTCTGCGATGGTAGAGGCTCAGTTGTCGGTGGACTAGATGCCGTCGATAGAGTAGATGCCAATGGTGAAGGTTCCTAAGCAGCCGATGTCGAGGTGGATGGAGTATGCTCCGACTGTTCCTCGGATGCGGAATTATGTAATCTATTGAGAGATAGGGGTGAAAGCTAGATGGTGTTTCGGTGCCATCATGACCTGCAACATTAATGAACATTAATCAATATAACATCGTGACATATCAAATTCTATTCGCTCGAAAGTCGAGCCAGCTCCGTGCTTGAGACATCCGACTAGGGTCCTCCCCTAGTCGGCTCGATCACGACTCGAGCTCGCTCGACTACGTATCCGAGTCGACTCGGTTGTGTGCCATCCCCTCAATCACTGCCTCTTTTCCTCTCTCGATTTCTCTCACCGACGACGACGGCGAGGCCGAACCCCTTCCTCCTAGCTTTTTCATCTCTCAATCTTTCTCTCTTCCTCTCTCGATCTCCCTCGCCGACGAGGTCAGACCCCATCTCTCCCTCTCTCACTCTCTCGATCTCCCTCGCCATCAAGGTCGGACCCCATCCCTTCCAGTGATGCCGGTGAGGCTGGACCCCCTCCCTTCCTCTCTTGCTCTCTCGATCTCCCACTCTCTCTCTCCTCTCTTAAGTACAAACCGGTCCCTTTCTCTCTCAAGTGAATCAGGTATTCGTTTAGATCAGTAATTAAAATTAGATCCGGATCTAATATCTAGGTTCTAATCCGACCCACCCATTGACAGTCTAGTCGACAGCCGTCGACATGGCACGATCTAAGGCTACCCCATGGCACGATGAAAAACTATGGCATATAGATATTATAATATTTATTAATATTTTAAATATTTATTATAAATATTTTATAAATTTAATAAATATATATTATTAATAAATAATACTATAAAATTAAAAAAATTATATCTGCGACTATAGAGAGCGGGTGCACCGAAGCTCCGAGAGTCATAGACGACGATGCTAGAGGAGGACGACGATACTAGAGGTAACTGCGAAATAAAAATAGATAGTAAGATAGAGAAGAGAGAAAAAGAGAAAAAAGAGAGAGAGAGCAGGGGCGGTCCGGGATGGGGTCAGGGGGCATAGTATGAAAGGCCGAAGGAGGCTTCGCATCGATCGGAGGAGGGTCAGAATGTGGTGGTGGGGGAGTGGGGTTTTTATGGGGCGAAGGAAGGTGGATGGGGGTTCGGGGGACCAAAGGAGGGTCGGATGGAGGGGTGGGGTTTCACGGGGGTCGAGCGGGGTGCAGGCGGTTTGCTGAAGGGAATTTGTGGGGGCCAAGGGAGGGTCGGATGGAGGGGTGGAGGGTGGCGGGTGGCAGGAAGGGAGGCCGAGGATGGGGGTCGGAGAGGGAGGGTCGGATGGAGGGGTAGGTGGCGAGTGGGGGTGGCGAGGAGGGGCGATCGGAGATGGAGGGCTGAGGGGAGGGGAAAGGAGGGGCGACGCCGACCGAGAAAAGGAGGGCGACGTCGATCGGAGGGGAGGGGCAATGAGGGCGACGTCGGTTGAGGGGTGAGAAGGGGCGACGCCGGTGGGGGGGCGGAGCCTCACCGATGATGAAAAGGAGGGGGATAGAGAGATCGAGTGCGCATGAGAGGAAAAAAAAATTTGAAAATTTTTAACTTAACCTATGACAGCGGTTATCGAACCGCTACCATAGATTTACAACAGTGGTTATCTAAAATCGCTGCCATAGATCTACGGTAGCGATTCTATAACCGCTATCGTAGATCTATAGCAGTGATTTTTGATAACCACTGCCATAGGTGAAAAATAATTTTTTTTATTTTTTTAAAATATTATATAATTTAAAATTTTAATTTTCATCTTCATCATTAATTATCTAAATAATTATCATTAGAGTGTCATCGCAAAAGGTTGCCTCGATCCGATGGCCCTAACTTCATCGATCATAAAAATTCAATTTTGACAATCATGAATGACGATGCGATGATCTGATAGATGAAGATCTCTGATGGATTCCAAAATCTACAATGATGATTTCGATGATGTTTGTAGCATACTATCAAAGTTTCATTTCAATCGGATATCGTTATCATGGTCCATTTAGTATGGAATGATTTCGATCGTTAAATTAGAAACAAGCGATCAAAGGATTAAACGATATTTGATTATAAGATAATTTTTTAGTTAAATTATTTTTGTTATAATTTTAAATATTTTTATGGTGATGATAGTAAATTCAAATCTTTTCGTATAAACTATTCATGTTAAGCAGTATTGCAAAAGCACGAGCATAACAATAGTGAAGTTTCAGAATGTATCAGAAGACGTATAGTTTTAGATCGTCTTCATTCACGAGTTGAATTTTATAATCACCACCATAAAAATGATTAAAGTGTAGCTAAGATAATTTTAAAATAATTATCTCATAATCGAACCGTTTGGTCTTTGATCACTCGTTTATCATTTAAACGTCGAAACTATCTATACTAAATTGACCAAGATAATGATATTTGATTGAAGTAAAACTTTGATAGTATGCTACAAAAATCATCGAGATCATCATTGCAGATTTTTAGATCCATCGAAGGTTTCCATCTATCAGATCATCGCATCATCATTCGTGGTCGTCGAAATCAAATTTTTTTGATCGATGAAGCTAGGGCCATCAGATCAAGGCGATCTTTTGCGACGATACTCTAATGATAATTATTTAAATAATGAATGATAAAGATGGACATTAAATTTTAAAATTATATAATATTTATAAATATATATATATATATGGGAGTGGTTATAATTAACCATTGCTATAAATCCGATTATAGCAGCGATTACTACTAACCACTGCTATAGGTCTGACTTATGGCAGCGGTTATAATTAACCACTGCTATAGATCGATCTATGACAGTAATTTTTTATAACCATTGCTATAGGTTCGACCTACGATAGTGATTTTCTGTAACCGCTGCTATATGTCGGACCTATAGCAGCGGTTATAAAAATCGCTGCCATAGGTCCGACCTATGGCAGCGGTTAACGAAAATCACTGCCGTAGGACCTATGGTAGTGGTTAACGAAAACTACTGCCGTAGGACCTATGGCAGCGATTTTGAAAATCGCTACCATAGTAAGCACTGCCATAGATCATTTTTGTAGTAGTGTGAGCATGGCCGAACTTCATTCGGCCCTCCATCAGCTGTAGATTTATTAGACCCGTCCATCTGCTGTTCTCCTGCAACTTCCTCATCTTTCAATTTGAAGGCTTCTTTCGTTCGAGCATATCCCTCAGCCCGAGCTAACAAATTGGTAAAGTTCCTAGGATACTTCTTCTCCAGGAAGAACAGTAAATTATTCTTCTGAAAGCCATCCTTGAGTACGGCTATTGCAACAGACTGATCCAAATTTCGAACCTCCAATGCAGTAGCATTAAATCGGATGACATAAGCTCGAATAGATTCTTCCTCCTTTTGCTTAATATTCATCAAAAAATTCGAACCTCGAGGCGGACGTTGGCTGCTAACGAAGTGAGCCGCAAACTAATGACTCATTTGGTCAAAAGAAAAGATTGTACCTAATCTCAACGTCGAGTACCAGTTTCTTACTACTCCCTTCAAGGTAGATGAAAAAGCTCAGCATAAGATGGCGTCTAGCACGCCATGGAGCAACATCATAGTCCGAAAGGCCTTCAGATAATCGATTGAATCAGAGGTTCCATCGTAACTTTCAAATTGGGGAAGCTTGAAGTTCGACGGAATAGGCTCTTGCATAATTCAGGAAGAGAAAGGGGGATCGATGCAGACATCGTCATGGTGAGCTGGGGTGATGTGATGGAGTTTCTCAATCCATTGGTCCATCTCCCATAGTTTCTAATTGAGGACATCATCTCGATTGCAGATCTTAGAAGGCTTTCGGCTATAGATGGAAAATGTTACTTTCAAAGAAGAATTAAGATCTGAACAAGGATCCTCTGCTCTCTGTTTTTTCTTTCCAAGGGTGATGGGTATGCTAGTCCAAGTGCTTCTCCTTTGGACTGATTTCTGACATTTCGATGGTGGGTTTTCTGATGAAACCGTCATCGAAGGCTGCCGCATGGTCTGCACCATTTTGGTGAGGCCCTAAATCTGCTATATCAGCAGGTTAAATCACTCCAAATCTACCATGATCATCGGTGGAGGAAGAGATTGAAGCACCAGCAATGGAGCAGGAGTGGATAGATCTAGCTCAGATATGATGGTAGAAGCGGTAGATCTTTGAGTAGTCGCCTTCTTTGGAGGCATTTCTTGGGATTGAGAAAAAGGATGGAGATGAATCTTGAAGAAGAAGATCCACATGATCCACTGAGCACTCTTTTAAGAATAAAGATACCTCAGGAATAGAGGACCCTTCCTCTAGCACCAATTCTGTTGGTGCAGAATCTGATCGATGCCAGATCGAGCTGGAGTTGAGGAAGAAAAGATCGCCATCGGTGATCTACAAAATAAAGTTTCATCTGGAGTCGGTGGTGGTGGACCCTCCGACGATTAAGTCAACTCTTCTAACCAACAGAAATGGAATGCTCAAGAAAAAATTCAGCAAAATTTTTGGGAAGGAGAAGAGATCTTAGAGAAAACATATCTGGAGGATCCCTTTTATAAACGGAGCTCGGAGTAGACTGATAGTAACGGTGGTAGTCATCCAGTAGCTGATCGCTCGGGGCCGTGTGAAATTTGTTACCAAGAGAGGCGCCGCCTGTAGCAGACCGATAGTGACAGTCGTAGTCGTCCAGTAACGGACCGCTCGGGGCTGCATGAAATTTATTATGGAAAGGAGTGCCACTTGTAGCAAACTGATAGTGACAGTCGTAGCCGTCCGGTACTGAGCCACTTGGGATCACATGGAGTTTGTTATGGAGAGAGGTATCCATTGTCATGATGTGCCCATTCGTCGAAATTTAATAGTCAAAGTTTGAAAGAAGAAGGCATTGGTTGGTGAAGAGCTTTGACGTATGTTAATTCCAGAGGAGTTTGGACTCCTAAAAAAAATACGGCTAGAGAAATTCATCCGAAAGGAATACTACTTGAAATCTGGAGGTAATCAATTGGAGGAATCTGGATGGAGTTCGACTGATGGAGAAGTTCAGAAGGAGTCCAATTGGTGGAGAAGCTCGACTAAAGAAAAAGTCTGGAAGGAGTTCGGCTTCTGGAGGAATTCGATGAAAGGAGAAGTCCGGAAGGAGTTCGGCTCCTAGAGGAATCGAATTGAAGAAAAAGTTCGAAAGGAGCTCGGTTGCTGGAGGAATCCGATCGAAGGAGAAGTTCGGTAGGAGCTTGACTTCTGAAGGAATCCGACCGAAGAAAAAGTTTGGTAGGAGTTCGGTTGCTGGAGGAATCCGACCAAAGGAGAAGTCTGAAAGGAGCTCGACTCCTTGAGGAATCCGACTGAAGAAGAAATCTGAAAGGAGTTTGGCTCTTGGAGGAATCCGACTGAAGGAGAAGTTCGGTAAGAGTTTGGCTCCTACAGAAATTCGATCGAAGAAGAAGTCCGAAAGAAGCTCGGCTGCTGGAGAATTCCTGATCAAAGCTCTTCTATGATTATTAGTTACATTAGACTAAGCATCATATTGAACTTCGATGAAAATAAAATTTATCCTTAATAATATATTATCCATTAAAATTAATCGACAACATCTTTACTCATCTTATTTTTAACTATAAATTAAGATAATTGATATATTAAAATTTAAAAATTTTGATGAAACTCTATTTTGCATCTCTCTGGAGGCCAGCCATCAGAATGCAGAGTAATGGATATCTTAGTTAAAGGAGAGGAATAAGGGATGCCATAAAATAATATATATATTATATATATATATATATATATATATATATATATATATTATATTATATATATATATAAAAAGGAGAGAGAGAGAGAGAAATTATTTTTAAGTTGATAATGAAACATCCTCTCTCTCTCTCTCTCTCTCTCTCTCTCTCTCTCTCTCTCTCCGCCCGCTCCTTTTTCCCAACGGTCAGAAGGCATGTGGACGCTGCTTACAATCCGACGGCTATGTGAGCTCCGTACCGTCGGAGTCCCACTCTGTTGTCTGTCCGTATGCCTTTTTTTTTTTTTTTTCTTGACTAGAAATCTCCCATTGGATCGTCCCAACCTTTTGCCTCCCCACGCTTTATTGTCTGTACTCTTTTTTTTTTTTTGCCTCTCTCCTCAACCACTAGCTTGAACGTTGATCCAATTCCATGGAAGGAAAACAATGACATGATGCATATCGGACTACCTGGCTGTGGGTGCTGTGTTTAATAATTTAGTTATTTATCATGCAGAGAACTCATTGTTTCACTTCTATTTTGAATATGTTTGGGTGCCAATGCTTCTATATAGCATGGTGGAGCATCAATATATATTATAAAAAATGTTCCCAACATGGACATTCTTGAACCTTGACGTCGTACCCATTAATGCCTTTCAAATTGATTTCAAAAGAATTTTCTTATAATATAATCTCTTGCCTCTGAGTTTTGATTCTGTCTCTTCCAACCCATTAATCTACCAAGCTCTAAGTAAAATAATTGATGGCTCCCCATTGCCCCACCCCCCCTTCCCCCCATAAACAAAAACAAAAAAAAAGCTTCAACATTCAAATAAAGGGGGTTACGTCAAGGCATCCCAGTTATAATCTATCAACCTAAAGGTCAAGATCTAGCTAATGGTCACAATTTTTTTTTTTTTTTTTGGGGGGGGGGGGGGTGGGGGCGTAAAATAATGGTCACAATATTCAACCTAAAGCCCTCATGGTCACACCATATTCAACAAGTTAGGGAGAAAATTCCAAGTGCAAACTAGCTGATACTACCGGTCAAGATCTAAGCTGCATTTGGCTGAATTGATACAGAATTCCAAAAACTTAATATCATGGATAAATATACTTGTATTCCGATCCAACCAAATCAAAGAATGCTTTTTCAAATTATATTTTTTGATAAGTGGAATAGATGCGCTCTTTTCTTACCACATGATACATATATCATAGCCGTCTCAAATAACAATGAGGAGGTAATAATGAATTATGAACTTTTTTATGACTAATTAGTCAAAATACGGTAGTTAACGTAACTCATTTTTTAGTTATTGGAATCTCTCTTTTTAAAGTTTCAACTCAAAATATGAAGAAATTATTAGATAGACTCATTCTACCATTTAGGATAAAGCTAATAAAAACTCTATACATCAATTGATTTTTCATTAATTTTTAATCATAATTAATCATGATTAGCTGGAAGGTGAATAGGAGTTTCAAACATTAAATTATGGTTAGTAATTAATGAAAAATCAGCTTAATGGTTGGTAAGAACATTGTGATATTATAATAATAGCGGAAAAAGGAAACGTCATGATGAAAACTATGCAAGGAAAATATCAAGTCTGGTGGTCCTCATCTGCCGCAGAATTTTCATGAAGTTTAAGGCTTTATTGAGAACATATATTTCTTCATTTTTTTTTAATATAAAAGACGTTAACATATCCTTCTCTCACTCCAAAATCCAGTTCTCTCCTCTATTTTTCTTTCTGAGTTTTACGTCAATTCTATCCTCAGCAGAGCACGAGACCAGTCTTGTTCATTCCACTTCCCCTGCACGTGCCGCACTGCAATGGTCCTGCCCAAATTTATGGCCCATCACCGTGGAATGAGCCTTATATATATATATATATATATATTACGTTTTTTTTGTCTCAGTTCCAATCCAATCCAAGCCCCAAACATCTTTTTTGTTTTTTTTTGACGAAGTTTATGGCTTTGGGCACCTGTGGAAATATTTCTAGGTGAGGGTTGTCCCACAAACCACCACCCTCTATTAAATGTTCAGCATCCCCTTCCCATCACTACTACTACCAGTAGGGATGGTAGCCTCTCCCTCTTGGATGGAGGCAGTTGACTGGTTTTTGAGTCACAAAGTCCTTTAAAAGATCTCCCGACATAGCAACGTGGCCCCCCGTAAAGGCCAAGACAACTCCTCTTTTCTTTGGTATTAGAAAAATAATAATCATAATACAAAGAAAACAGCTTAGATATCCGAATCACAATGGAACATTAATCTCGGCATTAACATGAATTACTTCAATTTGATAAAATATTTATCTTATTATTTTGTAGTTTAATTATTATTATGGGAATGCTCAGGTTTGGACTATATATCTTTTATATCACTGAATAGCACTCCCCTGGTTAAACGTTCCCTAGTTAACAGAGTGCAAGTTGGACTCTCCTTTTAGAAAGTGACTTTGAATTCCTTGTATTGTTATTATTTTTACGGTCATGGACTCCGAGTCTTTTTATTTTTTTATTTTTTGGGTTTATTTTGGAGCTCACATGCAGTATATGTGCAAAACACTCCTCACTATCATAATATGAAAGTTGGATCTCTCTCTCTCTCTCTCTCTCTCCCTCTCTCTCTCTTTAGGCCCACATTTGAACGCCAGCTCTCTTATTTTTCTTCCATTATTTTTCCTTTTCTTTGTGGCTTGTCCTCCGTTGGAGAGAGTCTCATAAACTCTAGAATGCTGGAAGTGATGGCTGTCTCTCAAAATCTGACTCTTTGTGGCTTGGACTCCATTTTTTAATGTCATTAATGGGGGTTCCATGTTCTCTCACATGCATCAAACATGCTAAAGTTTAATATTTTTAATTTTATAAAACGTGCTTCCTTGCATGTTTCCTTCAAATTAATACTAATTAGAATAATAAGATAAAAGAAAGCATATATTTTTAATTTTATAAGACGTTCTTTCTTTGCTTGTTTCCTTCAAATTAATACTAATTAGGATAACAAGATAAAATAAGACATTTTTTTTTAAAATGAAGTAGCTATGGTAGGGAAAAACGTGGACATAAAAGAGCTTGGTCTAAGATAAATTTAGATTCAAATTAAAATATCAACTAATTATAATTTAGAAGAAATTATATCGCGTGCATCACATGACCATGCATATTGATGATTACAATCATTCATTTGTGGCGATGCACCAATATGAGCACTTGATGAATGAGGCCACTAACAATGTGCGGTTGTGATTGGCGACATGGACGGTCATGTGATGCATGTAATGTAAGATATAATTTCTGATATATAAGATCAAATTAGACCTAGATCTCTCCCACTTGAATAGAGTCGATAGGTTAAGTCCAACCTAACTGTCTAATTCCAGAAGCCATATATGGCACTTCCAACTAATCTTTGTTGGACCAATTCAGGTAGAATCAGGTCACATCCAGTTTTATGAGACTAGTGTCCAATTGAGGCCAGGTCTTACTTAGCGACTCATGCATGCCTCATTAGCCTTCACTTCACACATTGGCTGGAGTTGGAGGAATGAATTGAGTCCAAAGCCATGTGCCCTTGCTCCTAGGTCAGATCCGGACCATATTTTCTAAAATGAAATATCCGTGACCTACTAGCTCCAGGTTCATCCAATTTAAATCTAATCTGAATACTATTTAGCATGAGTACTAGAGCCACCTTGCCCACCACCACCTAGTTTGTACCCTTCTTTAGTACAATGTACAAAATTGTAAACACTGGAGGCAGGCAAGTAGTAGGGACTAGAAAAGGAAGATAGAGGATGACAAGGGAACATGAGGGAAGATTTACCAATGTACACATGCACAGTAAAAAATACATACATACATATATATATATATATATATATATATATATATATATATATATATATATATATATATATATATATATATATATGTGGACATAAAATAAGCAAAAGGGACATTATAACATCCTGTCAAAAAAAGATGTTCATGTCTTGCCAAAAATCTACAGTAGTTCCCCTTGTGGGTCCCCCTTAGAGTATTCTCACGGTTCAAATACCCACCACCACCACCACCTCCCCCTCCCTCCCCCCCCCCCCCCCCCTCCCACCCACCTTTGCTTTGTCCTCCACCTCCTTTGTCCTTTGCTCCTACTTTTTATTTCCTCTCCTTCCTTTATTAGTGTTCTTAAAAGTTCCAAGGACAAACTGCCCAGAATGGGTGTTAAAGGGCGGTTGGCCTTCTAGAGGTGCAGCCGAAGAGTGCCCAATTTGGAGTGGAAAGGAAAGTAGAGAGAGAGGGAGTGGGTGTCAAGAAGTTGTGCTAGTGATTGGGAGAGAATGAGGGAAGTGGGGAGGAAACAGGGGACGGTGTCGCCATGCGCCGCCTGCAAGCTGCTGCGGCGGCGGTGCGCGCAGGACTGCATCTTTGCGCCCTACTTCCCGGCAGACGAACCGCAGAAGTTTGCCAATGTGCACAAGGTCTTTGGAGCTAGCAATGTCAGCAAGCTTTTGCAGGTCCTTCTCTCTATATCTCTAGCTACTTCCATCTCCTTTTTGCTGGCTTCTTCTTCTTCTTCTTTTCCTGCCTTCTAATTTAGGTGTCCGCTAAGAGGTTTCTGTTGGAGATGTTTTTCATGGCAATTGAGGACCTTGTCACTTGTCTTCATGGGCATTTTTGGAATCTTAATTCTAGGTGAAGAAGGATAATTGTGTTCAATTATGGTAACTAAGGATAGTTATGTTTAAAGAACAGCTAGTAAAATGCCAGGATGGCCATTTTTTATTCAATTCTAATGTCATTTTCCATCGAGAGAGAGAGAGAGAGAGAGCACAAGGGACATTGATTTATCTTTCAGGTCGGTCTCAAAGTTAAAAGCCTTGGAAGGTAGAGTAGAAGATACTTATCTTGTTTTTATCTTGCAATATTTCTGGCGCAATATAAAATGGTAGCTTGGTCACGCTGTTCCTTTCAGAAAAAAAAAAAACGCTTATAGATCCGTGGGGAGAGAGACAGGAAACATCGTAAGCTTTTGCTGGTCTTCCTGCCAACTTACCATGATTTTTTTTTTTTTGTTTGTGTTCTTGTTTTTTGTGTACCCAGACTTCCACCCTACCCTTTCTTTTCTACACTGCACATTGGAATTGCTGCCAAGTGCTAATTATTGGCTGCTTGTTCCTCTATGTGTGAATTGGATCTATTCGGTGGTAATGTAAATTATGAAAGGATGTTTAAACCTATATATTCTTGGAGATATCAATCTTACAGACTAAGAAAACTGAGGCTGAACGTTAGCGTGGCTATCCCATGCATGGTCCCACAAATTATTTGGTCTTCCACCCCAGGAAAGAGTTTAAAGAGCGTGTATCCCTTTTTCTTTAAAGAATATTTCATATAACCACACTCATCCATAAACAAATATAAATACAACACCTAAACTACACATCATACATCAATGAAGTGGCCGTTGTCCCCCTTTTTTTGACCATGGTGACAACGATACCTTAGAAAACCACACCGTTAGCATAAAAGTTTATTTTAACCATGTGTCTTCTTGCTAATGTAAACATAGCTCGGTGAACATTCCATTAATCAAAAGGTAGATTCTAGTAATGAAAAGAACTTGACTAAGGTAAATATTTTGCTAGCATCACTGAGTGCAACCTGCCAAGATGAGATCGTTCCGAAATGACCTGAGACGTTATGAATTGGACCGAGTGCAGGAGCTACCGGCGCACCACAGGAGCGACGCCGTGAGCAGTCTGGTTTACGAAGCGAATGCCCGGGTGCGAGACCCGGTCTACGGGTGCGTGGGCGCCATCTCCTCCCTCCAGCGCCAGATCGAGTCCCTCCAGACCCAACTGGCCGTCGCCCAGGCCGAGATGGTGCGCCTCCGCATGCGCCAAGCCGCCTGCCTCGGCCACCTGGGATCCCGGACCCCCACCACCGCCCTGGGGACGGCGAGCGCCAGCATCACCGGTTCCTCGTCCATGCCGTCGCCCAAGCAGCAAGTGATCGCGCCCGACCAGCATGCGGCCAAGTCCGTCTTCGCCCTTGACATGATCGTCGTCGACCAAACCAGCTTGGGCGAGCCACCAATATGGTCTTGCTAGCCTCACTAACTCCTTTTCTTTTTCCCTCCTACTTTTGCTACTTAGAAGGTATCTAATTAAGTTAGATTATTATCAGCATAAATATGCAAGTGTTTTGTGCCTAGAGGCACATATTTTTGTATATTCTATCATACCATTAAGGCATCTATAAGCATATATACATATATATATGTATGATGTTATGGACCTTGCGGTTTATGGTTCTGTATTGTTCGACAAGTATGATGATACTTCTGTTGGAAAGTTTAATTATAAAAGGCTCATGTTAGGTGGATTGTGGTCTCTCACCTCTATAAACATGGGTTGGTTTATCAGTGATTCCCATCACCGAGCCATGGAGCAGTGTTTGCACAATGCATGCATTGAGATGGGCTGCCGCCCACATGGGCATCTTGTTCCATGGTGTCACCTGCATACCAGGGAGGCAAGCAATGTCAGCTGGATGCCAAGAAAATTTTTAAATTTTGCAGATTGAAAGAAAAAAAATATAATTTCTTATTTATCTGATTTATTTGTTCTTTTTTCTACTAAAACTATCACCTGAGAAAAGAAAATTAAGAATTTACTCCAATCTTTCTTGCCCATCATGTGAATGGTACCCCTACAACTAGGCCCACCATTGAAAAATGAAAGAAAATTTTCCAAAGGCAGCAAAAGATCATCTGGTTCAAGTCAATACTTTGTTGCTATTCACGCTTTCCTGCCATTTCCGGAAATAGGAATTGCCGCAAGAGATCAGGTCATCTCTACTTTGTGGTCGAAACTTGTCCTCTTGACGGAGTTGGCACCGAATTTTTATGGAATTCATTCCAAATAATAATAATAATAATAATAAAGGACTTCTCAAACCTTTTATGGATTTCACATGCAGTGACAACCTTCCATTTGATGACCATCTTAAGCTTCACATCATTACATTTAATGAATCAAACATTCAACACCTACTAACATTAGATAACAAAGATCTCTCAATCTCATCTCCTGTTGCATAATCCTAAATATTAATATTAATATTAATATTAAATCTACACGGCTGGGTTTCAGGATGTACATTCTTTACTGCATGGCACAACCTCAGCATTTAAGTTCTATATTGATACAATGATAACTGGAAGCGAATGGAAAAGAAGATACAAAAGTAATAAAAATAGCACTGATGATCTGGTGAGACCATAGGAAATATTTTCAGTAACTGACATAATAATAGCATATCAAAATCTTGCAATGGCTATGAACATCCGTCAACCTGTAGGCCTTATTTGTACCATTTTTGCACTCTGACAGTTGATGGTTCTGATTTTGTTTTTTGCTTCACATCTGAAGTTGCAAAACTGTACAGAACTTCAGTTGTGGTCACGTCAGGTGTTCGGTATGGCAAGCCAATTGAGCCCTGAAATGATAGAACCTCTCCTACATTACTTTGCATCTTAACCAGATGTGAAGTTGGGCAATAGGCCATGCCCGTAGAACTTAGGAGAATCACATTACATATCATCAATAATCATCATCATCATCCTGCTAGAAGATCATATCCTCCATTGCCAGCCTACACAACCGATTGATCATTCATCACCGACTCATTCTGGCGGCGGTCAGTTCATCTGGGTGGCACTTAACATTAATTGAGGAGAAAAATGAAACCTCTTGGGCTATGTTTCTGTTAGTAGTAGAACTTGCATCACAGAAAGTCCCATACAGGAATTGAATAATGGCCCTGATCACTGCTCTGGTGGCCGATTTGTGGATTGCTCCCACCGAATTGCAAGGAGTTCACATCAGCAGCTGGGCAGGCCTGCACGTCATTCTGAGAAAAAAAATGGATAAAAAAACACAATTAACATCCTGTTCATCAAAAACCTAACGAACAAGCCATACGGTAGAAATAACTCTGTATTAGTTTCAAAGCAAAGTTGGCAGTTACTATGTCGCATTTCAAACCACACATTTGTATACCATCAGCACAAATATCAGGTATTCCTGCATGGAACCATTACTCCAGACGCCATACACTTGGCTTAATACCAGCTTCTGGTCTCTGGGACTTATTTGAGCCCCAAATGCAGGTGAAAAGAAAGGCTCTAAAAATCCAACTTCTAACAAACTAATTTGACAAAATGATTACCTGGCCTAACTGAGTGTTGCCGTGGAATGATTGCTGTTGTAGCAAAGTAGTTGAAGACTCTTGCATCTGTCACGAAAACAAACAACTTCAGACAGGCAATAGAATACACTTTGAAACATCTACTTCCATTAAACTTACCTGACTAAATTGTGTCATGTTATGGAAGCCTTGAACAGTACTTAATCCGAATTGATGACCAGAAACATAAGGTCCCTATGCAATATTAAGAAAAGCCATCAATAACAGGATTCTGAAACCAATTTTCACAAACAAATGATACAAGAAGTATTCATATGTCCATAATCAAAAAGCTACCTGCATGAACTGACTTGGTGCAAAGAACTGATTAGGAGGATTCCTGGGTTGAGCCGGAATCTCATCTGATGATGCGGGTGGTTCATCACTCCTCGTTGCAATTTCTGCCTCATCAGACAGTCCTAGAATTAATGATTTTTTACATCTACCAGAACAATAACATTAATATACAAAATTTTACATTTTTCTGGTCCTAGAATAGCATTGAAAGAAAGATGAATATACAAGCATGTATTTTTATGCAACCTTGTCTTCCCTTTTGCCGTTTATTTGATCCAAAACCATTCTGATTCCTATGATGAGCATCACCATTCTTCTTCCTTTTCCTAGTTGCCCTTGGAGATTCCCCAACATTACTTTTATTTTGAACCAGATTGTGTGGTTGGACCTTTGAGGCAGTGCTTGGGGAAGGCATCTCAGTAAGTCTTGCTTGCAAAATACGCTCTACCTGTTCCAAGAGCTGATCTGATTGGCTTTCCATGAATGAATATGCCTCCCCATTTTCTGCAGCCATTGCTGCAATTTTGTACAATATCCGGCATAATGAGCCATACCGCTTAGGTACAGATGACTCAGGGTCACCATCAAGTGCAAAGCTATGATTCTCTCTTATGGGCCCAACTTTTGCATCCTTTCTCCACCTCTTCAAGACATACTGAAGTGGGAGCTCTTTGATATTTCTTAAATCAAGTATTTTCAGCACATGGCAGCACTGAACACCAGCAAATTCGAACTTTTTGCAGCTGCAAATGGCTGTACCATCAGCAGAGTCAAATCTAACAAACTGCTCTTTAGTTTTATCCTTGACAGTAACCTCATACTGAGATACTGTCCCAACCTCAGCACAGCTATAAACTGTACAATTCATTGTCAATTCAAATTCTAATCTAAACATTTCAAAAACTGCAGGGGTATAAACATTTGCAGCTTGCCACAGTAAGCGCAAGGGAGGTATTCTAGAAGTCCCTTGATTTGCCTGATAATTAGCTTGTTGTTCTCCATATCGCTGCTCTTCCACTAATCTATCATACTGATTGAAAAAGGACGAAAGATCTGTCTCCAGTTTCAAGTAGTCTTTTAGTACACTATTCAAGTTTTCATTTCTTAGTACATTTGCAATGTCTGCACAAAAGATTTCACGTCCATACACCAAAGCCCACTTCTCCCTTTCCTCATACAACTTACCCAACCATTCATTGTCCTTTAGGTCATACCTCTCCAACATTGTTTCCCATGCCGGTAGGAATTCCTCCTCATCCTCACAATCATACAAACATCTACTAAAATCTAATGCAAAAGTTTCTGAGCCTTCAAAAACATGACTTAACCGCTTGATGGCATCTTGGTGGATCTGCCACAAGCATAGACGATGCATTGTGCCTGGCCATACTGCAGCTACCGCATCACTCACTGCTGCACAGCAATCTGTCAAAATTGTTTCTGGTTGTTTTCCACACATTGCAGTTTTGAAAGTCTCAAACAGCCATTTGAAGGATTCTATAGTTTCATCATATAGTAATGCAGCACCAAAGACAATGATTTGTTTATGATGATTAACACCAAGAAATAATGCAAAAGGCCTGTCATAATCATTTGCTTTGTAAGCTGTGTCAAAACATACAACATCACCAAAGTAGTGATAGTCCATCATAGATTTTGCATCCACCCAGAAAATGTTTGTCAACTGATCTCTTTCATCAACTTGGATGGCATAAAAAAAGGATGGGTTTTCACTTTTCATCTTTTGCAAGTATTCCATCAGGGCTCCTGCATCACCATGCTTCATGTCCTTCATCCGCTTCGACCGGAGATAGTTTTTGTAATCAGCAGGAATTAGACTGGTATTTTGACAACCTTCAGGTTGAACCTTAGCCAAGAGCCTCTGTGACCTTAACATTTGAATATCCAATGGAGCCGCAAGTTGATGATTGTGGTCAGCTACAAATTCACTGACACAGTATTTACCACTAGGTGTAATCTTGATTGCCATGCGTGCAAGACAACCAGTTCTGGTTTCTGGCCGTGGTTTCTTTGCATCATTTGCCACATTCCTTGGGCGGAATCCTTCTCTTGAGCACACATAAACTCTTGATCTAGTTACATTTCTCGCAGATTTATCCCACCAACCTTTTCTAACACTGAAACCAACAGTTTCAGCATATCTAACATAGAACTCATAAGCTTTATCTTCATTTGCAAACACCATGCCAACTTTCGGCTCCCCTCCTAAATTTGCAGCATCTTCTGCAGGGACAGCTGGCTCTGCTTCCGTCCTTTTATCCTGACTACTAGAAGTCTAGAAAAATTTAATGATTTAAGGAAAAAATCAGCATGCTATTAAATTAACAGCATATGACGCAAGCATAAATGTGCAAGGTAACAAACAGAGTAATGAACACAGAGGTTCCAGTTGCTAGTGTTTTGCCCAATAAATCACTTTAATATTTACTTGTATATTTAAAAAGCCGTGATACGATTTCGCTTTTCCTTGTCCAGATGAAGCTTCAACATCATTAATGTAACAGAAAAACTGTACCGCTATCCATGGTGAAGTAACTGTACATGTCATAGAATACTTCTTTTCAAGGAGTCCTCAAGAAGATTTCATATCAATATGAAATTATGAAGCAGATGGTACTATGATGTCTGAATGCAAAAATATGAAGTGGTGCGAACCAATTCTACTGACACGTTCATAAACAGAACCCTGCTGGAATATTAAATTTTATCAGAAAAGATCCATATAAATCTGATGCTAGTATACTTAAATCAATTGTAAATTAATTGTTCAGGTCATCTGTAAAATCATTGACCAGTGCATTCATTTAACTAATCTATTGGCTCTAGATAGAGAAATATCATTTTTATGTCATTTTGAATGAAAATCTAGGTCAAAATATAACAAATAAAGAATTATCTCCTAGGATAAAATAAGTTTTTTTTTTTTTAAATTTTTTAAGGAAAGGTGTAAAAGAGTTGATCATTTCATGAGTTAACATATGTCATGTTTATAGACGATCATCAAAAATATTAGCAAATGCTTTGCATATTTCAATAGTTTTAACATAATTTTTTTGTATAACAAGCCAAATAAAGAAAAGCAAGATATTCCCAAATGTTCACATAATGTGATTACTACATATTTGCAGACTATTTTAAACATGTAACATTTGAAGAAAATATTTTGACGTCATGATCATCACCATTGTTATAAAGCATCAGTCAATTGAATTATGAGTTCTGTTAATGTTATTCGCTTTAATTACTATGCTTGTCTTTGGCAAAATATCTTTTATTATTGTTCTGACAAAAGAGCTAAAAGGAAACTCTTAGGCCCCAACCTTCGGCAGGATGGCATTCTAGGTTCCTGACCTAGGCTTCGAGCATCTTGGCCGCTAAACAAGCGCCCATGTGGCTGCCCAGGCTTGTTACAGGTTGAGCGAGACAGGTCTGGAAATTGGTAGGCAGGTAGGGTTGTGTTGTCAGGATAAACAATGGGACTTTAAAGTACCACCTCTTCATGCATCAAGTATCTAATGGAATGAGAGAATCTGAGATAGCTGTAGATGAATTCAAAGACCAGAGAGGGAGGTGGGAATGGTAATTGAGGTAGCACCCACCGAATCTAGATGCAAGTAAGCCTACTCCAATACTTCTATCCTTCACCTTCTCAACTTTCAAGGAGAGTTTGTTGCCAAGAAGTGGGTACCCAATGTGGGCATTGCTTAGGAACTTCAAGCACCACCAAGTCCACTTCAGTTGAAGTCTGACTAACAAGCACTTTGGCCCATTTCTATCGAAATGTCACTTCAGTGACTTCATCTTAAGGGATCAGAAATTGCTTGAAGTGCAATACACCCGATCAATTCTGTTTGAGCCCCAATACCCTCACCATGTTAACCCCTATCTTCCTTGCATTGACCCCTTTGAGCCCAACACCCACCCAATTCTGTTTGAGCCCTGATCATTTTCAAACCCAAACCCTCACCATGTTAGCCCTTATCTTCCTTGCATTGACCCCTTTCTTCACTGTTGAGTTACCCTTGCTCACCTCACCTGAGTCCTTTCTATCCTCATCTTCCCTCGCTCCAACCACTGTCTGTGGCATTCCCTCTCCTTTGAAGAGAACAAGGCTCCAACAATAGCTACAGCACTTGATGATGGAGGTGGCAGAGACCACATGACCTGACTAACAATGGTGGCAACAAGTGGACGAGGTGGAGTTGCGTAGAAAGATTAAATTGCATCATGCCTAGCTAAGATTATGAGGAACCAATCACTAAAGCATTGACGAAGGAAGCAAAGTCTAGATAGGATGGAGAGAGGACATGAAGAGGCTGTGCTGATCCATAAAGGAGCTCAGGCTTAGGGTTTCTCCTCACTCAAATCAATTTTGTTGGATCAATGCTCCCCAAATTCATTGGGGTGGCCTGGCTCATGCTAAGGATGGAAAGGTTAGAGCTTTCTCTTAGATTGAGGAAGAGAGGGGGATATTGCGGGTGGATGGTGGATCTAAAAAGAACTAAAATTTAATGAAAACATCTCCTTTTTAGTCAAATATATGCAATACATTCATTAAAAGACAGATCAAGGACATGGATATAATTGTTGCCCTTGTTCTATAGATATAAACAACATAAGTTTGGAAAAATGATTGATATTGTGAAATGAAATCAATAAGTTAGACATTTTAATTCTTGCCATGGTGGTTTTTTGGATTTTAATCCCATTACATATCAAAGTTTACATTTAGACTCTTATCTCTTATCTTTTAGTTGCTTTTTTATTTTAGTTATTTTATAATTTACATTTTATATTGTTATCTCCCCCTTTTTACTGCTAAACGAGAAGTTTTCCATGGTTCTCTTTTATAATTTAAATCAGAGTAAGCAAAAAAAGGATATTAGGATCTTATAAATAAACACAAATTTATAAATGTATGCAGTTGCAAGAATTGCAATAGAGTGGGTTGACAAATTTATTTAAGGGGAGGGCAACAAATTTGCATAAGGGTGGAGTTATTGATAACTTTACCTATCACTTTGAGAGTGACAAGAATGCCCAACTTCAAGGTCAACCAAATAACAAAACCACTAGAAGTCAATGTCAGCACCAACCAATTTCTACAATCAAATGCTTGAAATCCAGAATTACAATTTTGCAGCCTTCACTTTCCAAATAAACCAAACACCAAAACCACAAATCAGCAAAAGCACACCTTTTGAAAGTCACAGTTTCAAAATGACCTCTTCTCACTTCAGCCACTTTTTTGCAATGAAAGAGACCCTTTGTAACTTTATCATCTATCATAGGTTATATAGAGCGCTACAAGAAGCAACAATTATACCTACAAGCACTAGTATTATTAATGGGAAGTCAAAGGGAAGATGAGGAAATGGAGGAGAAAAGTTGATGTTTTACTCCTACTAAATCTTTCTGTCAGAACAAGATTTTTATATTACTTATGTTTAGTTTTTAAGCATTCTTTATTTTCAGAATATCTGAGAAATATCAAGTGCTTAAATAATTGCATGCCCCTAAGCACTGTGCACCACAACCAGCAGACATAGGTTTTTCCCCAATAGGGTAAATCAAGAAACCAATAGTAACAACTGCAACAGGAACTGAATATGCAATAGCAATCTAAGGACGCATACCTAGGCAGAAACTAAGTTCCCACTCAAGACCCATCTAACAAGCTACACCAAGTAAAAAATATAGAACAATTAGCTCATAAGGACCACCATTGTATAACCACTCATCAATATATGCCGCTTCCTATATCAGGTAACAATGTAAACCAATAGCTGCAGAAATAAGAATAGTGGCACTAGAGATAATATTATTTCTATCAAGATTTTAAATCCCGTGGGACACAAAGGTGTCTCATTTTCTCAATGGAACAGGTCCTGTCCCATCCTGACAATAATCTTGGTCCTATATCCCAATGGATATCCTCCATCTTTTCCCTCTTCTTCTTTCCTTTCTTTCTTTTCTTTTTTTCTTTTTTCCATCTTTTCTTTCTTTTCCTCTATCTTCCTCTCTTTTCTTTCCTTTTTTCTTTCTTTTTATTCTCCCTTCCTCTTTTTTCTTCTATCCTTTCTTTTTTTTTTTTTGCCTTTTCTTCATCTTTCCTTCTTTCTTTTCTCTTTTTTCTTCTCTCCTTGCATGGATGGGTTTCGGAGTACCGTGCATGGATGGGTTTCGGAGTCATAGGAACGGGATAAGATGACTAGGATGCCCCCTATCCCACCGAGATGTAAAACACTGGTTTCTATAACATGGAGAACCAAAAATTGGTTTGCAAATACCATCAATATCTACTAGAGGAGCATCAATGAAGGTGATAATGAATACAGAAGTTGGGTATCCAATCAACATTTCCAATTCAAAATACTCAAATGTATTTGATTTGGCTATCTAATCACTTCCAACCAGGTATCACTGTCAAACATGAAGCACTATTCAGATTAAATGATTCAGTCACCCAATCACCAGTGCTCTACTTAAAACAGAAAAGATCATAGGAGTTTTGCTAGAGATCTTCAGAGATTCTCATTGATAGCCACCTACCATTAAATAGATCTTACAAACTGATTGAAATTTCTTCCAATCATGTGGTACCTCAGTGCATCTACACATCAAGACCCAAGTATTCTAAACCGTGAATTATACTAGAAGGCACTACTACGCTAAGATAATTGTCATCCTAAGCACCAGAGACATGAAGGTTATTCACTGTTTAGAATACAACTTTAACTCTGCCACCAAGTTTCCTTGGACTGAGGGACATGCAGAGTTTATTGACCTTACCTTGCTTCCTATTGATTCAGTGCCGCCTATCAGGTGAAACCTTTCTCTGCCCTCATATGCAATTAAAATTCATATGGTTCCGCCATATCAGGAGAATTATTAGGTACCCAATTTTACAAGGAAAAACTCGAGCAATTCTCATTGATGCTTCGGTCCATATAGCTGTTACAATTTGTAGACTCATGATAATCCCAACTGCAAATCAAAGTATTAATTGACTCCTGTGCCAGTAAGGAGACCTATAAAAGGATAGCAATATAAAGTTTCCAAGATCACAAATTATTAGTTCCTAAAGAAATCAGATTGTATCATTCCACCTCCCTTGAAATAACACTGTCATCATAGTTGAAATCGTCGTAGCCAGTTTCGAAGCTTTTGCCATACTTTTAAAGTGGTGTCTTCTAAAATAACATTTGATTATCATGTTTGTTAACAATTTTCATTAAGTCCTTGTTCATTTTAATGTGAATTGTAGTCTTTGATAAGAAAATGGAATCTAGATCTTAAAGAAATCCCACAAAACTGGGCCTAGGCTGCTAAAACAATAGACCACCAACACCACGTCACACCTGCCCAACAGAAGCAAATAGATGTCTTTGAATAAAAAATCCTCCATGATAATGATCAATCGGGCACTCATATCTTGTTGGCACTTCTCCCTTTTAACCACTGTTACCTCAAAGGACTTCCTAACGTCCATAGTACGTTGAATCTTCTTCGTCAGACTGAATCAATCAAAATATTAGTGCTCATTGAACTGATAAGATTTGTGAAAATTGTCTCTTAAAGACCACATCACCAGCATTTTTTCAAAGGATGATCCTCCAACAATTGCATGTACCTAAATCTACATTTACGGCTTATCTTAGGACCCTCCAACCTTTTAATGTTCTCCTCACTCCTTATGTGAGCAATCATCTTCTATAACTATTTGATCTTGCAATGGCAACCTGGAAATAGAGCTTTTTTGGTGATTATATACCCTAAGAAACCCAAACCTGCAAAGGTCAAGATGTGGCACTGGTTGAACTTGAGATCCAACACAGTGACTGCTGATCACATTTTGCAAGTCACTAAGCATGCTTTAAGGTCGTCTTCCAGATCCTCCAACTGCATCACTGTTTCCATCTGCAATTCGAATGTCTCCTTCATGCTACATCTTGGCTTCCACCTTTTGCTGAAACTCTGCTGACAAGTTTCTGTCATGGCTGAAGTCAAAAGCTTTAATACCAAATGACATAGTGCTGCCGCATCAAAGAATTGATCAACTTTGAAAGGTTCAGGCCTTAAAAAAAAATTAAGCATTCGCCCCTAATGCTTTGGCCCACACGGTTGTTACAATCAGTACACTCTTGGAAACCCTAATAAACTCCTAATCACAGTGGTAATCGACTCCTATGCAAGCAAGTATATCTAAAAGGGATAATAATAAAAAATTTCCAAAATAACTAAATATTAGTTTCTAAAGCATGTGGACTGTAGCATAAATCCCATACAATTGATTGCTAAACCAATTAAGCTCTTCTCCATCTGTCGCAGTCCCCTTTCTTTTCAAAATTATCACAAGGTCATCCCAGTTGTAGGATCATTATCGATCATTTTGACCATCTTTTTCTAATTTTAAACCTCTTCCACTTGCTACTATTGGTATCTGTTGGGGATAAACCCCGCTCCTGCCAAAGTCCAGTCCGATGCTCAACCTAATGCAACCGGTAGTCACGAAAGAGCTTCGGCGGTCGAGCCTTAGCCGAACTCCTCAGCAACCGAGTCTCTTCCGAACTTCCCAGCGGCCGAGTCTTTGCCGAACTCCTTCAGCCGACCAAACTCCTCAGCAGCCGAGCTCCAATCGAACCCCTCAGCGGCCGAGCTCCTGCTGAACTCCCCAGCGGCCGAGTCTTTGCCAAACTCCTTCAGCCGGCCAAACTCCTCAGCGGCCGAGCTCCAGTCGAACTTCTCAACAGCCGAACTTCAGTCGGACTCCCACGAGAGCCGGACTCCCTCCGTACTCCTTCAGTCAGACTCCCACGAGAGCCAAACTCCCTCCGCACTCCTCCAGCCGGACGCCCATGAGAGCCGAACTCCATCCGCGCTCCTCCAGTCGGACGCCTGTAGAAGCCGGACTTTTGCCGAACTTCTCCTTCGGCCGAACTCCTCCAGAAGCCGAACTCCTTCCGAATCGTTCCTGCAGACGGACTCCTCTAAGGGCCGAACTCCTTCCGAACATCCCCTTCGACCGAACTCCTCTCGGATGATCCCCTCCAGACGTATCCCCCTTAGAAGTCTGAGCTCCCCTAAAATAGATATACGCCGAGGTTCTTCACCTACGCTGTTGAACCTCGGCGGTATGGCCGCCACTACCAATCTGATGGCACCACTCTCTCCATAACAAGCCCTATGCGACCCACGACCGGACGACATGGCCATCACTACTAACGACACCACTCTCTCCATAACCAGCCCCATGCGGTCCACGGCCAAACGACATGGCCACCACTACCAGCCTAGCGACACCACTCTCTCTGTATCGAACCTCTCACGGCCTCAAGCGGCCCGCTACCAAACGGTATGGTCGTCACCATCATTCAAGCTCTGTCTATAAAAGGGACCTTCCAGATATGTTTTCTCTAAGCTCTCCTCTCCCCTCTAAAGCTCAAAGCTCACTTCTCATTCCTGAGTACTCCATTTTTGTTGGCCAGAAGAGTTGACTTGATCGTCGGAGGATCCTGCTGAAGCCACCACCACCGACTCCGGACGGAACTTTGTTTTGCAAATCCCCGGCGATGACCTCGTCCTCCTCCACTCCAGCTCGATCTGGCGTCAACTAGATTATGCACCAATAGGATTGGCGCTAGAGGAAGGGCCCTCTATTCTTGAGGTTTCCTTATTTTTAAAAGAAAGGTCGGCGACAATCTCTCTCCTCCCTCTCTAGAGATCTCTCTTCTTCCTCTCTAGAGTTCTTTCCCAAGAGAAAATGCCTCCCAAGAGAGCTTTGACCCGGCGATCGGTGGCCTCCGCGGCCCAATCCCGTCCAGATCCATCTGCTCCCGCTTCAACCCCGGCAACTCAGGTTCCATCTGTACCCGCGGTAGATACGGAGCAGTTCAATCTGCTTGTCCAACAGGTTCGTGGCCTCACGGAGACAATGCAGGCCATGCAGTAGCCCCTGGCGGTGATTTCACCGAAAAACCCACCATCAGGATGTCGGGAACCAACCCCAAGGAAGAATACTCGGGCTAGCATACCCGTCGCCCCTGGAAAGAAGAAACAGAGAGCAGAGGATCCGTGTTTAGATCATGATTCTCCTTTGGAGGAGACCTTCTCCATCTGTAGTCGGAAGCCCTCTAAGATCCGCAACCAAGACGACGCCCTCGATCATAGACTGCGGGAGATGGACCGGTGGATTGAGGAGCTCGGCCACGTTGCCCCGCCTCACCTTGACAACGTCCGCACCGATCCTCCTTTCTTCCTCCGAATTATGCAAGAGCCCGTCCCGTCGAACTTCGAGCTCCCTCAATTTGATAGCTACAACAGAACTTCTGATCCAGTTGATCATCTAAAGGCCTTCCGAACTATGATGCTACTCCATGGTGCACCGGACGCCGTATTGTGCCGAGCCTTCCCATCTACCTTAAAGAAAGCAGCAAGAAACTGGTACTCGACGTTGAAGCCAAGTACGATCTTCTCTTTTGACCAGATGAGCCATCAGTTCGTGGCTCACTCCATCAGTAGCCGACGTCCGCGCCAAGGTTCGAATTCCCCGATGAATGTCAAGCAGAAGCAGGGAGAATCCATCCGGACTTATGTCATCCGATTTAACGCCGCGGCATTGAAGGTCCGAGATCTGGACCAGTCTGTTGCGATGGCCGCACTCAAGGATGGTCTTCAGAAGAATGACTTGCTATTCTCCCTGGAGAAGAAGCATCCCAGGAAGTTCGCCGATCTGCTGGCTCGGACTGAGGGATATGCCCATGCGGAAGAAGCCTTCAAGTTGAAGGACGAAAAAGCCTAAGAAGAGCGGCGGACGGACGAGTATAATAGACCCGCTGCCGATGGAGGGCCGAGTGAAGTTCGACCGCGCTCACGGACTTCCCCCGAACACAAGCGAGCCCGAACTCCTCGAGCTCGTCATCAAGAAAGCCCCGAGAAAGAGGCATGAAGTTCTCCCCCAAAAAATTTCACAGAAGAGCGGAATGAAGTTCGACCGCGCTCACGACTTCCCCCAGAGCAAACGAGACCGAACTCCCCTCGAGCTCGTCATCAAGGAAGCCTCGATAAAGGGGCATGAGGTTCTCCCCCAGGAGATTTCACAGGAGGACGAAAAAAAGTTCGGCCGTGCTCATGACCTCCCCCCTCCCGAGTGCAAGCGAGGCCGAACTCCTTCTCGAGCTCGTCATCAAGAAATCCCCGACAGAAAGGCACGAAGAAGTCCTCCCCCCATAAGGTTTCACAACTACGCCCCCCTCAATGTTTCACAGATGCCGGCATGAAGAAAACCAATGGCGCTACTGTAGCTAAAACCACCAATGAGGGAGAAACAACAAAGAGATCGACCACCTCCCGACATCATCGACGCTATCTCTAGGGGCTTGGTACTTCGACGGGCTATCATCTCCCAGCGTCAAAGCCAAAAAAAGCTTGCTCCAAATTGAGAAGGCTAGTATAAAATAGAGGAGATCGTCAAGTCCGAGACTTACCGTCTAAAGAAGCTCGAAGGAACAACGCTCCCACGACCTTGAGACTCGAAGAATTCAAGAACGTACTGTCGGTAACTTTTCTTCAATAAAACTCCTCCATTTTAACATTATTGTTTCTCGGTGCAAAAACTACCTGATGATAGGAAAGAAGCAATTAATAATGCCCATGTTAGGAACAAAAGAAGACCCTCGTCCTAACATGAGCAAGTCGAAGGCCTCGTTCATTTTAGACGAGATGGGGGGAGAGGCCCTGACAACGGCCTTATGTGCCTCCACAGTCCATTAGGAACAGGAGGAGAACCTCGTCCTAACGCGAGCAAAGTCGAAGGCCTCGTTCATTTTAGACGAGATGGAGAGAGAGGCTTCAACAACGGCCCTTATGTGTCCCCACAGTCCGTTAGGAATAGGAGGAAAATCTCATCCTAACGTGAACAAAGTCGAAGGCCTCATTCATTTTAGACGAGATAGGAGGGAGAGGCTCTGACAACGGCCCTTATGTGCCCCCACAGCCTATTAGGAACAGGAGGAAGAACCTCATCCTAACACAAGCAAAGTCGAAGGCCTCGTTCATTTTAGACGAGATGGGGGAAGAGGCCCTGACAACGGCCCTTATGTGCCCCCACAACCCATTAGGAATAGGAGGAAGAACCTCGTCCTAATACAAGCAAAGTCGAAGGCCTCGTTCATTTTAGACGAGATGGGGGAGAGGCCCGGACAACGGCCCTTATGTGCCCCCACAGCCCGTTAGGAATAAAAAGAACCTCGTCCTAATGCGAGCAAAGTCGAAGGCCTCGTTCATTTTAAAACGAGATGAGGGAAGAGGCCCTGACAATGGCCCTTATGTGCCCCCACAGTCCGTTAGGAATAGGAAGGAAAACCTCGTCCTAACGCGAGCAAAGTCGAAGGCCCCGTTCATTTTAAACAAGATGAGGAGAGAGGCTCCTGACAACGGCCCTTATGTGCCCCCACAGTCCATTAGGAACAGGAGGAGAATCTCGTCCTAACGCGAGCAAAGTCGAAGGCCTCGTTCATTTTAGATAAGATAGGCGAGAGGCTCTGACAACGGCCCTTATGTGCCCCCATAGCTCATTAGAAATAGGAGGAAAATCTCGTCCTAACATGAGCAAAGTCGAAGAACGAGCCAACCTCGGCTAGAGATAAGATCTCTTCCGAGCGACCGAGCCAACCTCGACCAGAGATAAAATCTCTCCCAAACGATCGAGTCAACCTTAGCTGCAGGAGATAAGATCTCCCCCGAGTGCCCATATCAACCTCGGCTACAAGAAATAAGATCTCCCTCGAGCCAACCTCGGCTGTAGAAGATAAGATCTCTCTCGAGCGTCCGTATCAACCTCGGCTGCAGGAGATAAAATCTTCCCTGAGCTTCAACCTCGACTGCAGAAGATAAGATCTCCCCCGAGCGCCCGTATCAACCTCGACTGCAGAAGATAAGATCTCCTCCGAGCCAACCTCGGTTGCAGGAGATAAGATCTCCCGAACTTCAACCTCGGCTGCAGGAGGTGAGATCTCCCACGAGCTTTAACCTGAACCGACGCAAAGCCCTAAAGAGGACTTCGGTAGCCGTCTTTTCTGTACTCCCTTCCTTCGAGTTTCAAACTCGGGAGTAGAGGAGACTATTGTTAGGGATAAACTCCACTCCTGCCGAAGTCCAGTCCGATGCTCAGCCTAATGCAACCGATAGTCATGGAAGAGCATTGACGGCCGAGCCTTAACCGCACTCCTCAGCGGCCTAACTCCTCAGCGGCTAAGTCCCTTCCGAACTCCCCAGCGGCCGAGTCTTTGTCGAACTCCTTCAGCCGACCGAACTCCTCAACGGTCGAGCTCCAGTCGAACCCCTCAGCGGTCGAGCTCCTGCCGAACTCCCCAGCGGCCGAGTCTTTGCCGAACTCCCCAGCGGCCGAGTCTTTGCCGAACTCCTTCAACCGGCTGAACTCCTCAGCGGCCGAGTCTTTGCCGAACTTCTTCAGCCGGCCAAACTCCTCGGCGACCGAACTTCAGTCGAACTTCTCAGCGGCTGAACTTCAGTCGGACTTCCACGAGAGCCATACTTCTTCAGTCGGACTCTCACGAGAGCCGAACTCCCTCCGCACTCCTCCAATCGGACGCCCATGAGAGCCGAACTCCCTCCACGCTCCTCCAGTCGGACGTCTACAGAAGCTGGACTTTTGCCGAATTTCTCCTTCGGCCGAACTCCTTCCAGATCGTTCCTGCAGACGGACTCCTCCAGGAGCCGAACTCCTTCCGAATCGTTCCTGCAGACGAACTCCTCCAAGGGCCAAACTCCTTCCGGACATCTCCTTCGATCGAACTCCTCCCGAATGATCCCCTCCAGACGTATCCCCCTTAGGAGTCCGAACTCTCCTGAAATAGATATACGTCAAGGTTCTTCACCTACGGCTGTTGAACCTCGACGGTATGGCCACCACTACCAGTCTGGCGATACCACTCTCTCCGTAACAAGCCCCATGCGGCCCACGACCGGACGACATGGCCATCACTACTGGCAACACCACTCTCTCCGTAATCAGCCCCATACGACCCACGATCGGACGACATGGCCGCCACTACCAGCCTGGCGACACCGCTCTCTCCGTACTGAATCCCATGCAGCCTCGAGCGGTCCGCTACCAAACGGTATAGTCGTCACCATCATTCAAGCTCCATCTATAAAAGGGACCCTCCAGATATATTTTCTCTAAGCTCTCCTCTTCCCTCTAAAACTCAAAGCTCACTTCTCATTCCTGAACACTCCATTTCTATTGGCCAAAAGAGCTGACTTTATCGTCAGAGGATCCTGCCGGAGCCACCACCACCGACTCCGGACGGAACTTTATTTTGCAGGTCCCCGACAGTGACCTCCTCCTCCACTCCAGTTCGATCCGGCGTCAACCAGATTCTGCACCAACAGTATCCTTTTATCCGAAGTAATTTTCAATCGATCCTTTTGGCCAGTAGCACTCTCTCTACCATGATTATGATTAATACAGTTCTTTTTAACTCCCATTATCCCATTTCGCTTTTGGCCCACCAAGTATCAGGCAATTAGCCTATAACATTTCTTGTGATTAGAGATCCAATTTAGGGTTTTTATACATGTATGTTACATTTGGGGACCTAATGGATTTAGCTTGTTGTCAATGTTTTCAAAATAAACCATTTGATAGAACAGAAAATCGGTCTGCCAGTATTATGAAACAATCAACATGATATTCCTCCAAGGTCATTGCCAAAAAGGCAAAGATTGTAACAATAATTTGTGCCATTTGTGCATTACAAAGGGTAAGTCTGGAAATGATTAGACTTATATAAAGCCTGTGTTAAGTGGCATTTAACTAAAGAGTCCTAAAGTTCTGAGAAATGAAGAGTTTGCAATAAATGTCAATTGTATGAGCCCACATTCCGTAATATGAAACAGCTTTTTCTAAGTGTATCAAATGGGGAAGCAGAAACTAATATCCATCTATTGAAATTTCAAATATTCAGGCTCTATTGAACATGATGGGAATATCTTAAAATTCTATTCAAATAAAAGAACTTGCATGTGCACATATAAATCTAAGTTTCAATTTTTGGAAGGATAATTTCAACATTTGCACACTGGAACAGTATTCTTTTTACCGAAAAACTTAGTATCTTGAAGACTGGAACTCTTTAGGCTTTAGTGTGCTTAGGATTTGAGCCTTTTCCTTCAAGGAATACACATAGTGGTTTGTTGGAGTAATACTCTGCAAGAAGACAAAAGCCTCTGGACCCCCTTTAATTGAATACTAGCAAACTACTAACATAAACATGCAGATTGGAAGTGAAATGAAACATATAACTTGACTCGTGCTCCAAACAACATCACAATAATAGACCAGCATATTTCCATAAATATACAAGTAACTAAACAGTACCATGTTGAGAACTGGCTAGTTGCAATAGCTGCATTGTGAAAGAAGGTACTAGAAGAGGCACCATCAACTCTATAGATATTTGTGAGAGTACAAACATGCACACACGTACATGGTACACCCGTGCATGCCCACACAAACATGGAGAGAGAGAGTGGTTGGGGGGATTGGGGGGGTGGGGTGGGTGGGAGGGGAGAGAAGACTCTCTGGAAGATTACAAATGCTTGAATACATTCTTTGAATAAATTAGCACACTTATGCAAAATTATATATATAAGAAATATATGTCAGCAAAAGTTTACTTTCAAACAACCTTTGATAAGTACCAGAGAAATGAAATAGGCTTTTCCACTAAACTAATCATCCAGTTCTATCAGAGGATAAATTAAGTCCATGAGCTGAATTAATTGCCAGATGCATTAGCAATAGCCAACTTTTGATTACAATCCAGATGATAACTCCTAACATTTATTTGGTTGTCCCAATCATGCATGAGAAATAAATGTCCTGAAATTGCCAACACTAAATTTTGATGTGAGTGGCCATTTAGATGTTTTTATTAAAAGTCATGTCGAGTGCAAAGACCTGGCAAGTTATTATCAAAACTATGAACATTGCATAAGCTTAGCTCAAGGTTTAGAGAGAGACAATTACCTGTGACTCATCTCTGCTAAGAAACCTTCCTCCAATGCCTCGCTGACGCCTTTCAGCCAAATCTTGTCGTGAAGGAACCTGCAAAGAACAGGAAGCATATCACTGTGGAACTCAATTTGACCCACAGAACATAATTGCAGAGATGCAGCCAAAGATACCAATAGTTTAACACAAAATGCATATCTCTCATTAATATTCTGATGTCACAACTATCTGATATTGACTTATATTGCAGGGATCCATACAACCCATGCTTTTTCTTTCTTTTAAATGCAGTGCATGTTTCTTACAACCTCGAAGAAAATTTGTAACTTTACCTTAACAGGACTCTCTACACCCTGCCTATTAGTCTTTTTCATCGTGTATTTGAGAATTATATCTCTCCTTTCTTCTTGTGTGTATCGAGATGCTCTTACACCAAGCTCCCTCAACAATCGAGATTGTGCAGTATTGGCTAGAGGGATTGCTTTCCCATCATCTTTCCTAGCAGCAGCTGCCACTGCCGGCACAGGCATACCAACAGCTGGAGCAGATGGTTTCTGCCCAACATCCTTCTCCACCGCTTGTTCTTTTACCGGAGGACCACTTTGGACCTCGATCCCATGGTCATCACCTGCCACACGTCCCTTCTCTGTTGAACTCTCGACCTGGATGACCTCCACCACATCCCCATCTTTCCTCACTGATGCTGCTTCCTCTGCCATCCTGCGAGCTCTCCTCTTATATGGCCCCCGCTTCCGTTTCCCTGCACTGGCATCCAAATTCTTCCTGTACATTAGATAATTCCCTCTCCAACACAAGAACCTCTGCATGATTAGAGCCCCACTGCCCGCTGACCGCCTGTTGGAGCCTGTCCGAGCCTTAAACCCGGACTTCTCACCATACCCATAATAGAAAGCCTTGGCAACCTCCACAGAATCGAACTCCATGCCCACCGCAGGCACCAGCCCAGCACCATCTCCACCGGCATCCTTGATTTGCAAGAGCTCATGGTTGTGCTCCATCACAAGTTTCGACACCGTCCACATCCCATGCTCCTTCCGCACCACCTCCATCATCGCCTTACATCGGTCCCTCACCGGCACCGCCATCTCCCTGGCCGGCGGACCCTGCCCGGCGCCGGCGACGCCCGCCTCCCGCATGGAGAGGTAGCTCCGCATGATGTAGGCCACCCGGATGGCGTACTCGTTGCATTGCCTCTGCCCCGCCAACGACCCCTCCGGCCCCTTGGCCGGAGCCTCCTTCACTTCTCCAGAGGCACCCCCACTCTCCGCCAGCTCCGGGGGCTTCTCCGGCGAGCCCTTCTCCTCGTCCACCTTCAGCTCCTCCTCCGCTGGCCCCTCCTCCCCCTTTCGCCCCTCCTCCGCGTTCGGATTGTCGCCAGCTATCTCCGAAATCAGCACCATTTCCACGAATTGCGATCAAAATCCAACCTCTGGAACCAGAACGATTCAACCCTTTACATTAATCGAAGCTCTACGAGCCCTAAATATCTCAATTCTTGTGAGGAAATTCGAGATCGAAACCCTAGAGGAAGAGGAGGAGGAGGAAGAGACATCGCCGGAGCTAACAGAGAGTGGAAGCATACCCTAGAAATTTTGGAGGGAAACGGATCTTACCGGGCATTTTTTGTCACTTTTTTGTGCGTGTGTATTTTTTCTTCCAAATACCTTGCAACGCTCCCCGCAGGGGATGGAGAGAGGAGGAGAGCTGGCTTGCCCTTCCCTAGGCTGCGGGCGGTCAGGAACAAAGGCAGCGGGCGTGGGGTTTGGGAAAAGGCGTGAGCCGCCCTGAACAAGGGAGCAGGGCCGGGCCGCTGGTGGGCCAGTGCCACTTACCCACGTGTCGGAGAAGGGCCCACCGCATTGACTCGCTCCGCTTTGCGTCACGCCCCATCTGAATTTGGGTTAGGTTTCGTGATAAGGTCTATTTAAAGGAGGACTTTCGAATTCAAGTAGTCAGTTGACAACGATGATAGAGAGGGCGCATATGATGCAACGTGGCGAGTAAAGCAGGGAATTTAAACTTTTGTTGTGATTCGGATTGGAGCAGGTTATAGTGGGAACCCACCCCCTAATGGACCATGGAGGATGCTGGAGGCGAGAGGGGTGTAAGGGCGAGATTTAATGTGGATGTCACGTGATAGAGGCGCGGAAGGCCACGCGTTTGTCGCTGGTGTGCGGATTTTTTTTAAAACTAATACTTTTTAAAAAAAATATTTTATAAAATACGGTCGATTAAAATTTATTTACCAAACTACCATCCCGTTGAAATCGCAGGTTCAACCCGCGATTTCATGGCGACCTTCCCTCTCCCTCCGGCACGGCAACTCGCAATGTGATTTCATAAAATCACAGGTTCATCCCATAATTTCTATTTTTTTTTTTGGCGGACGGAGGCGGAGCACCGCGGGCGCATGGGGTGGGGGCGTGAGCGGAGCGAGCATGTGGGTGGTGGAAGATTTTTTCTTTTCTCCTTTGTGGCGGACGGAAGGGGAAGCGCGGACCCGCAGGGTGGGGCGGGACGGAGGGCGGAGGATCGTGGGCTCCCCTTTTTTTGGGTGGCGCTTTTTTTTTTTGGGTGGTGGATGGATTTGTGCCCGCGGCGCCCATGGCCTTCCGCCCTCCGTCCCACCCCACCCCGCGGGTCCCCGCCCTCCCCTTTCCGTCCGCCACAAAGGAAAAAAAAAAATTCTCCCTCAACCCTCTTGCGCGCCCGCAGGTCCGTGCCCCCAACCCCCCGCGGCGCCCATGGTCCTCCACCCTCCATCCCGCCCCACCTGTCGGGTCCGCGCCCTCCCCCTCCAGTCCACCACAAAGGAGGAAAAAAAAAAAATTCCCCCGACAACCCCCCCTGCTGCCCGCTCCGTTCGCACCCCCACCCCCCCCCACCCCACCCTACCCCCGCCGCCACCACCACCCCGGCCCTGCCCCCACCTCCGTCCGCGCCCTCAACCCCCCGCGGCGACCGCGGTCCTTCGCCCCGCCGCCTGCAAAGAAAAAAAAAAAAAAATGGACTCACGGGCCGGCCCCGTGATTTAAGTGTAATCAAGGGTTGGACCTGCGATTTCGCTGAAATCGGCTCGTGAGATGAGCTTAACATCGTAGATTCAACGCACGATTTTAGCTTAGATGGACTACTAATCGCAGGTTGAACCCGCAATTTCGACGTGGGTACTAGTTTTGAAAATAAATTCAAAACTAGACTATTTTGAGAATAAGATAATAAAAATATAAAATTTAAAAAAACCCCCGGTGTGCTGGGATGCATTTTTTTGGATTTTTTTAAAATATTATTATTTTTATTATTTTATTTTTAAAATAATTTTATTTTGAACTTATTCTTAAAACTAGTGCTCACGTTGAAATCATGCGTTTAATATGAGATTTATTGGCCACCTCAATTAAAATCATGGGTTGAATTTGTGATTTTAAGCCCAGCTAACCAGATTATGTGGTGGACAAATCATGGGCTCAATCTATAATTTCAATAAAATCATGAATTCAACCCAAGATTTCATAAAAATCATGAGCCCCACCCATAAGTCCAATACCATTATTTTTTTTTATTCATCGATGAAGCCCGTGAAGGGCGGCGAAGGACTCGCATGGGGTTGGGGACATGGGCGGTGGACTAGCATTGGGGACGAGGGGAGGGAGATTTTTTTTGTTTTTTTTGATGGATGGAAGGGGAGTGGAGGAGGGGCGGCGTGGGGACGGTAGGGGGAGAGTTTGTTTTTTGTTTGGGGGTGTGGGGAGGGGGGTGGAGGGGGTGGGGAGGAGAGGGAGGAGAATTATTTTTTTTCTCTATTTGGTGGATGAAGGGGAGGGGAGGGGTGCGAGGAGCGATAGTGACAGGCGGGGACCCGTGGGGTGGGGCAAGAAAGCGCTACAAAGGGGGGGCGCGAGCGAAGTGGGCGCGTGGGGGATGTGGGCGGTGGAGATTTTTTTTTTATGCGGCGGACGGAGGTAGGGCTATGGGCGGGGGGCGGTGGTGATGGGCACGAACCGCAGGATGGGGCAGAGGGGAGTCACGAGGGGTGGGGGGTGCGAGCGAAGCGGGCAATTGGGTGAAGTCTTTTTTTTTTTTTTTTTTTACGAATGGAGAGGGTCACGGCTCGCACTTAGTGCCCTGCCATGATATTGGCATCCAAGTCTGTCCATCAAGTAAATATATCCGATCGACAATCCTTACATTAAAGCTGCCCTCTCCTCGGTACGACCCTCTTGATCGTTCTTGATCCTTGCCCAGCTCCAAGGCACATTTTCAATCGATATTTTATATGCCAAGCTGGCACTCCATGATCGATCGATTCTCATGGATCCCCATAAGACATCTCGCCCGCGATGCTCATGAGACTTGCCTATTTGGGTAGGCCACACCCTTGTCCGACTGATCCCCTATCACCTCTTCGCTCCACCACAGAGATCAAGAATGTATAGAGTAGCCTAGACAACTCCTCGAGGATAGGATCTCTCGAAGATCCCCATCCCACACAATGTGGCCAACTCGTCCGATCAATATTGCCTCGAATGCCTGCACACCAGACCATCCGGGCGTGGCACCATCATGCCCAGCAATCATACCACGGCGCGCCCCCCGGCCCCGCCCCTACCTCCGTCTGCCAGCGCCCTCCACCCCTTGCAGTGCCCCCATGCCCCACTGCCCCTCGGCCCCGCCCACATCTCCGTCTGCCCATGCCCTCCACCCCCCACAGCATCCACGAGTCCTTCGTCCTCTACCCGCGAATCAAAAAAAAAATGGACTCATGGGCCGGCCTCGCGATTTCAGTGAAATCTTGGGCCTCCGATTTTATTGAAATCATGGATTAATTCTGCAATTTCAGCCCACCATGTAAACAGCCAGATTGATTTAAAATCACAAGTTCAACCCACAATTTTAGCTGAGGTGGACCAAAAAATCGCCGATTGAACCCGTGATTTCGACATGGATACTAGTTTCAGAAATGAGTTCAAAACGAGACTATTTCGAGAATAAAGTAATAAAAAGTAATATTAAAAAAATTCTTTTTTTCTCCTCGTTCTTTTATTTCAAAATAAATTATACTTTTGGTCCTTGATTAATTTTTTTATAAATTTCTAAACTTCAAAATATCTAAATTTGATCTATGTTATTCCATCAATATTTTACCCTTCATTAGATATAAAAGATGAATTGGAGGAATGATAGACAAAGAAGAAAGGGATGGATGGATCTATCCAACCATCTCATATATTTGGTGAAATATGAAAGGAGAGATGTAATTATAATTTTCTCCTCTGTTTGATATACAAGAAATGAAAGAGATAATGGATGATATTTGTATAATATTTTTATTAAACTACTCTTTGATTAAAATTTTATTATCATCATTTTATAATACTTATTTATATTAAAAATAAATAATGTATAAACTTATAATCTTTATAATTTATAATCAAATAAAAACTTATATAAATATTTAAATAGCTGATTAATTTTATACAAATTATTGAAGATAAATTCCACTCCCGTCGAAGTCTAGTTCGATGCCCAGTCTAATGCAACCAGTAGCCGCAGAAGAGCTTCAGTAGACGGGCTTCAGCCGAACCCCCAGCGATCGAGCTTCTTTAAATTCGTTCGACCGGTCGAACCACTTAGCGACCGAGCTCCTTCGGACTCCTCAACCGCCGAGCTTCTTTAAATCCATTCGGCCGGTCGAACCACTTAGCGATCGAGCTCCTTCGGACTCCTCAGTCGTCGAGCTTCTTCAAATCCGTTCGGCCGGCCGAACTATTTAGTGGTCGAGCTCCTTCGGACTCCCAGCATCAAGATCGAACCCCTTCAGTCGGTTGAGCTACTTAGCGGCCGAGCTCCTTGGACCCCAGCAGTCGGGCTCTAGCCGAACTCAACTATCGAGCTTCGGTCAGACCCCCGCAAGAGCTGAACTCCCTCCAAGCTTCCTCTCCGACTGAATTTTTTCGGGAGCTGGACTCATCCCAGACACCCTTCGAACGGATTTCTTCGGGAGCTGGACTCATCCTAGACACCCTTCGGACGGACGTCCTCGGGAGCTGGACTCACCCCAGACACTCTTCGATCGAACTTCTTCGGGAGCTGGACTCATCCCAGACATCCTTCAGATGGACTTCTTTAGGAGCCGGACTCCTCCCTGACACCCCCTTCAATCAATCAAGCTCCTACCGAACTCCCCAAGGGCCGAGCCTTAGCCGCGTACCTCGAGCCAGACGCCTACGGGAGCCGAACCCTTCCAAGCTTCCTCTTTAGGAGTCCAAACTCCTCCGAAATGGGCACACGACGAAGGCCTTTAACCCTTCATTCGACTGGCTCTGCATCCATCACCATCAATCCGCCGCAAGCTCTACAGCCATCACCATCAGTCCATCGCAAGCGATAGCAATCCGCTATCAGGCGGCGATAGCTATCACCATCAATCCACCATAGATGGCACCTCTCCAAGAGACTGACTCCGTCAGACCTCGAGCGGCCCACCAGCATGCGGCTGTAGCTGTCACCATCAAGCTCTGCTATAAAAGGGATCCTCCAGATACATTAATCTCTGAACTCTGATTTTCAAGCTCTCCTCTTCTCCTCCAAGCTCCGGAACTCACTCCCGAGCACTCCATTCTTGTTGGCCAGAGCTGACTTGATCGTCGGAGGATCCTTCTGGAGCCAACCCCCCACCGACTTCGGACGAAACTTTATTTTGCAGATCCCCGACGGCGACCTCATCGGCCTCAACTCCAGCGGACTCCGGCGACAACCAGTTTCTACGTCAATAGATTGATGCTGAAGGAAGGGAACGACGATGATTTCTCTCTTGAAGGAAGCCAAGGTTCCCTTGTTCTTAAAGGAGTGCTCGACGATAATTTCTCTCTTCCCACTCCAGAGATCTCTCTTCTTTCTCTTTCGAATTTCTTTCCCAAAAAGAAAAAAGATGCCCCCTAGGAGAGCCTCGATCCGATGATCGACGGCCTCTACGGCCCAATCCCATTCGGGTCCGTCCGCTCCCACTCCAGCCCTGGCGACCCAGGCTCACTCTGTAGCCGCGGTGGACGCGGAGCAGTTCAACCTGCTCGTCCAGCAGGTTTGTTGTCTCACAGAGGCAGTGCAGACGGTACAGGCCATGCACCAGCAGGCCCCAGTACTAGCTCAATAGGCATGGGATTCTCCAAAGCCATGTGATCCAGTCCAGGGGCGACCGACATGGGCTACCCGACCTCCAACCCTCGGAAGATGAAGGCAGCGGAGGGAGAGCCCCTGCTCGGACCGTGGCTCGACCCAGGGTGAAGCTTCGCACCCGTTCGGCAAGAAGACCTTGGAGATCAGAGACCGCGAAGATCTTCTGGATCAAAGGCTCTTAGAAATGAGCCGACGAATCGAAGAACTCTGTCACACTCCCTCCTCATGCGATAATGATATTTGCACTGACCCTCCTTTTTCGTAGAAAATCATGTAGAAATCGATCCCGCCGAACTTCAGGCTCCCATAGTTCGAAAGCTACGATGGGACCATCGATCCGATCGACCATCTGGAAGTCTTTCAAATAATGATGCTGCTCCATGATGCGTCAGACGCTATCCTGTGCCGGACTTTCCCCTCTACCCTTAAAGGGGCCGTCAGGAACTGGTACTCGATGCTCAAGCCGAGTACCATCTTATCATTTGACCAAATGAGTCAATAGTTCGCGGCCCACTTTGTCAGTAGTCGGCATCCACGTCGAGGTTTGGATTCTTTAATGGCCATCAGGCAAAAGGAGGGGGAACCCATCCGGGCTTACGTTACCTGGTTTAATACTGCTGCACTAGAGATTCGGAACCTGGATCAGTCAGTCGCCATGGCCGCTCTCAAGGGTGGCCTTCAAAAGAAAGACTTACTATTCTCCCTAGAAAAGAAGTATCCCAGGGACTTTGCCGACATGCTGACTCGGGCCAAAAGTTATGCCTAGGTAGAGGAGGCCTTCGAGGCTAAGGACGACGAAGCTAGCGGCAAGCGGCGAATCGACGGACCAGGCAGGCCCATCAAAGAAAGAAAGTGGACTGAAGCTTGGCCGCATTTCCGAACTCCCTTTGGTCGTAAGCGAGCTCGGACTCCCCCTCAAGCTCGGAGGTGGGGAAGCCCTGATGGAAGGGCACACCGAGGTTCCCCTCAATGCCAAAGTTCTCCCCGATAACGATGATTTTACAACTACGCCCCTCTTAACACCCCAAAGACTCAAGTACTGATGGAGATCCGGGAGCGACTTCCAAGATCGGAGAGAATGCGTTCCCATCCTAGCAAGCGCAATCCCAATAAGTTCTACCTTTACCATCGCGACCACGGTCATGACACTGAGGAGTGCATCCAACTCTAGGACGAGATCGAAGAGCTCATCAGGCGAGGCAGACTTAGCCGATTTCTGCGAAGATAGCCTGAGGAGAAGGAAGATCGGCCAAGGGCATTACCACCAAGTGGAGAAAACCAGCAAGAAGATCGGCTGCCCCTTAGCGTCATCAATACAATCTTAGGGGGACCTCGACAATGAGAGACCAGCGGATCCGAAAGATCAGTGAAGAGGCGGAGGATTGTGGAACCTGTGGCCTTCACCGAGGAGGACGGTCAGGGAGTCCAATTTTCGCACAATGATGCGGTTGTAATTTCTTTGAATATTGCTGACTACAATGTACGCCGCATTCTGGTAGATAATGGACGCTCGATCGATGTATTATTTTATTATGCCTTCTCAAAAATGTCCCTGCCCAACGACCGTTTGGAATCGATGAATTTTCTGCTGGTAGGATTTGTTGGCAATGCCGTACCAGTCAAAGGCATAATAACATTGGCCGTAGCGGTAGGACAGCGCCTGAAGCTGGCCAGAGCTCGGGTCGACTTTCTAGTCGTAAGGACCCCGTCCGCCTATAACGCAATCCTTGGCCGATCTAATCTAAATGCACTCCGAGCGGTAGTGTCAACCTATTATTTGAAGATAAAGTTTCCGACGAGTCACGGGGTCGGAGAAGTCAGAGGAGATCAGGCTCTGACGAGGTATTACTACTCGATCGCCCTGCATAAGGAAGATCAGTCCGACCCTTATCTTGTTGATGGACTGGACGTCCGCGATGACCTCATTGAGGAGCAGGGCGAGCCTGCGGAGGACCTCGTCTTTGTGTCCTTGAATGATGGAAACTCGGAGCACGTGGTGCAGATCGGCTCCAACTTGGCGATCGAGGTTCGGGAGCAGCTCGTCGCTTTCCTCAGAAGAAATGCGGACGTCTTCGCCTGGACCCCAACGGATATGTCGGGGATCGACGCCGAGGTCATGGAACATCGGCTAACCATCGATCCGAGGCACTGATCGATAAAAGAAAAGCTACGCCACCACGTCCCGGAGAGGCAGAAAGTGATCGCCGAAGAAGTAGACAAGCTCCTCAAAGCCGAACTCATCCGGGAGGTTAACTATTCGACCTGGGTCTCGAACGTGGTTCTTGTCAAGAAAGCAAATAACAAGTGGAGGATGTGCATCGACTTCAAGAAGCTGAACAAGACTTGTCCGAAGGACAGCTACCCCCTATCCAGGATCGACCAACTGGTGGATGCAACCTTAGGCCACGAGCTCCTCACCTTCATGGATGCCTTTTCTCGTTACAACCAGATACGCATGGCACCCGGGGACGAAGAGAAGACCGCCTTCATTACTGATCGAGGTCTTTATTGCTACAGGATCATGCCTTTTGGACTCAAGAATGCAGGGGCAACAATCCAGCGTTTGGTTAATAAGGTCTTCAAGGAGCAGATCGGCTGCAACATAAAGGTGTATGTAAATGATATGCTCGTCAAAAGCCGAGCTTCAACAGACCACCTGGCCGACCTTGAAGAGATCTTCGGTGCACTCAGAAAGCACAAGATGAAGCTGAACCCAACCAAATGCGCCTTTGGTGTAACCTCCGAAAAATTTCTCGAGTTCATGGTGTCGAGACGCAGAATCGAGGCAAACCCTCAGAAAATCTGAGCCATTCGGGAAATGACCATTCCAAAGACAATCAAGAAAGTTCAGCGCCTGACCGAGAAGGTGGCATCCCTAAATCGCTTCATCTCAAGGTCGGTCGAACGATGCATGCCCTTCTTCGAGGTTCTCAGGTAGCCGAAGGACTTCTGCTGGATGGCAGAGTGCCAACAGGCATTCGAGGAGCTCAAAAACTACCTCGGCATGCCTCCGCTGCTGGCAAAGTCCAAACCTGAGGAAGAATTGTTCCTATATCTAGCTGTCTCTTCGATGGCCTTGGTGGCAGTCTTGGTCAGGGAAGAAGCAAAGACGCAGCGACCGATCTACTACGTGAGCTGAGTCCTGAGGGACGTGGAGATCAGGTACTCTAGATTAGAAAAACTAACTTACTGTCTTCTAATTGCTGCCAGGAGGCTCCGACCTTACTTTCAAGAGCACACCATAACGATCCTCACGGACCAACCAATAAAAGCAGTTCTCCACCGAGCAGACGCTTCTGGAAGAATCGCGAAATGGGCAATCGAGCTCATAGAGTTCGACATCAACTATCGGCCCAGGCCGTCGATCAAAGCCCAGATATTGATGGATTTTGTGCTAGAATGCACCATTCCAGTTGAAGCCGAGCTTGAATCAAGCGGAACCGGCACCAGAGCGAGACCGAACTTCGATGAAGCCGAGCTGTCTTGGTCGATCCACCCCGAAGAGAGCGTTGACCTCTCTGAAGGTTCCTGGGCTCTGCACGTGGATGGTTCGTCCAACTCCACTGGAGCTGGTGCGGGGCTGATCTTGGTCAGCCCCGAAGGAGTCGTCGCCGAGTACGTGCTGTGCTTCGAATTCCCTGTGACCAATAATGAGGCCGAATATGAAGCGCTGATCGCCGGATTAAAGATAGTAAGGGAATTAAAAGTAGATCGACTTCAAGTCTACAGCGATTCCCAGCTGGTGGTTGATCAAGTTGGCGGTGGCTATGAGGCACGGGAGGAAAGCATAGTGAGGTACCTCGGGAAAGTAAAGAATTTAATTCCGACCTTCGATAGTTTCAGCATTCGGCATATCCCGAGGGTGGAAAATGCAAGGACCGATCTTCTCTCCAAGTTGGTCACTTCAACGCCGGCCGAACTGCCCAAAGAAGTATTTTTAGAAACTTTGAAGTGCCCGACCACAGAGGAATCTCAGGCCATCCTGCAGATGGAACTCGAGCCCAGCTGGATTGATCCATTGATCGCCTACCTTCAAGAGGGGGTCCTTCCCCACGATCGAAAGAAAGCTCGAAGGCTCAGGAATCAGGCCTCCCGCTATGTCTTATACGAAGGCAGGTTGTATAAAAGATCGTACTCCCTCCCATTGCTGAGATATCTCCGACCTTCAGAGGCCGACCTTGCGCTATGGGATGTGCATGAAGGACTCTGCGGAAGTCATGTAGGAGCCAGGTCCCTGTCGCAAAAACTACTTCGGTAGGGGTACTACTAGTTGACTTTATTTCGCGATTTCGTGGAATATGTAAAGAGGTGCAATCGCTGTCAGAAGAATACTAGCGTACAAAGGCAGCTGATAAGCATCATAAATTCATCAATAAAAGTATTAATTTATTAATTAATTTATATTAATTTTTAGAAATTATCAATTAATTTATATATAATTTTTGAAAAATTCATATTTTTATTAATTAAAAAATTAATTAAAAAATAATAAAAAAATAATAAAAATTAAAAAATAAAATTTTATTATCAATAGAAAGAGATCATTTTTTTGATCACAACAAAATAAATTTCAAGAAAAATGGAGCTAAAATGGAAAAGATATGAATTTTTAAAAATATAAAATAAATAAAAATTAAAAAAAAAAAAGAAAACGGCTTAGTCGGCTCCGCAAGCCGAGCCACCAAGCCATGCCGAGCCACCAAGCCAAGCCAAGCCATCAAAGCTGACTCAACCGTTGAAGCCATCACCCGATCTACGATCCAGGCATGGACCGCCAACTCAGCAAAATCCGGCGAATCAGAGCCTGCCACGTGGTGGACCTAGACCCTTAAAGGGTCTACAAAAATTTATCGCAGCTCACAGGGCAATCTGGTCATTTCACTCGGTGACAGAAGCGTTGATTGGTTGCGGTGTGCGGTGCGGCCGGTCTACGCGGTCCATGGGAACAGTGATTGCGCGATCGAACGGCTGCGGTTGATTGCGATTAAGATCGGACGATCAGCATTTTTTCCAGTTGCCAATTTCACTCGGATCACCATCGAACGACAACGCCTGATTCCAGCTTCGATCCGACGGTCCAGAACGCTCCCGACGGTGATCAGACCTCCCGAAGCGCGATTTGCGGCCAGATTTCCTCGATCAAGCACGATCGGATGGCCAGAATTTAATCCGACCTGATCTGAGCTGATAGGCATCCGATTTTGACGATTTTTGAACCGTTGGATTCCTATCGAATAGTCAGATTTTACCAGATTTACCAGAGTCATAACAGAGTTATTTTTATTCAAATTTTATTCAGATTTTTATGATTACAAAGGCAATTAGTCCCATATTGCCTTTAGAAATAAATATCTACCTCTTCTAGCTCTATAAAAAGGATCCTAAGCCTCTAAGAAAGGGGAGGGTTGGAAGGGAAGCTAAGGTATAGGGTGGAAGTCAAGCTCTGGATTAAAGGTTGCTTCAAAGCTATGGTGCTGAGAAGAAGAGCCAATCTTCTACGCCATCTTCATGCCTACGCTGATCTGCGATCTCCATCTAGTCTTTTTTCTTTAATTTCTTGTATTAAAATTCTGAATTTTTTTTAATTTCTTATATTTAAATTCTGCATCTTAGTTTTAAATTTAATAAAGAAAGTTTCATTATTCTTTTCAATTCTAGCTCTTTAAATTATTTGTTCTTTATTGCTTTTTAATTTTACTATAAGTAGTTGCTAAGATCTAAATAGTAGATCTTAGTATCAAATTTATTTTTGCATAATTTAAATTTTATTTTTATTTATAGATCTATTTTTCGACTTTAATTTTTAAAAAAATTCTTTCTTTCTTTTCTTAAAAAAAAGAATCAAAGATTTTAGAAATAAATCATTGCCTCTCTATGGATTCGACCCGACTCACCACTTTTTTCATAATTTTTAGTTAATTTAAAAAGTAAAGAGTCGGATTAAACTGGTTAACACGGTGTCTTAATGACAGCATCGTGTCCTTATCAAGTTTTTGGCGTCGTTGTCGGAGAGGCATAAAAATTAAAATTTCTTTATGTCTTTGATTTTTTTTTACTGCCTACTCATTATTTTTTATTTATTTTGTAGAAAAAAAAAGAAAGGAACAAGGAAGATTAGGGCATGAACAAAACTCTCAATCCTATTCGGTGAGATCATTCCTAAACCCTAAATCTCTTTCTTTATTTTTAATATTTACTTTATTTTAAATTAATTAAAAATATTACCTACGTAAACCTAATTAAAAATCTCATCACAAGATTAGAAATCCTAATTATTTAGAGCATCCATCATATTAGTTTTTATTCTTATTTTTGGTGATTGCTGGAGTCAAGGTAAGCCTTTTTATAATTTAATTAGTTAGTTTAAATTGCATAGAACTCTTTGATTGAAATTTTTTTTTTCTTCTTTTGCATATTTTATATTAAACTAAATTAAGGGCACAACCCATTAAACAAGATAAGGTGGGGATTTGATCACCCTTCCTTAGCCCACAAACAACCAACCAACATCCTGCATTGACCTAAATCTTTAAATTAAAATCAATTAGACATCAACCCTAGGAACTCGAGCTTAATAGGACAAAGAATCCTAAGAGTTGAACTGGGTTAGGATAAGTCAATTTGACTGGTGTCTAGGAAAATGGTTCAGGGACGACTGCACCCGAAGGAAGGTGGTTTCTAATTGATTCTGTTTGCTTACCTGGCCAAGCACAATTGGTGTCTAAGGCAAGCAACGGAGGGACTCCCACCAACCTTACACTTACCTGGCTAGTTGATTGGCTAATCCTACACTTGGAGGGCTTGAAGATGACCTTGGCAGTTAGGAGCTATCTAGATCTAAGACAACCTTTAGTCAGGATTGATTGACCAACTTGATTGCTAACCAACATTAAATCTAATTAAACCTAATTCTTCTCTTTCTTCTTAGTTCTAGGACTCCTTAGGATCTTTTCTTTAGAACTCTTCTCCTTACTCCTCTAAAAATAAAATAAAATAAAATAAAATAAAAATTAAATTAAACTAACTAAAAAATATTTAAAATAATAATTAAATTAAATTAAATTAAATTAAAATTAATAAATAAAATAATTAAAAAAAATTAATTTTTAATATAATAAAATAATAAAAAAAAATTAATTAAAAAAATTCTAAAATTTTTTGAATCATACATTAGGGTTACACTAATACATGCATGGTAGGAAATCACTTTTTCTGATTTAGTTGAACTTAATTGAATGGTTGATTCACATTAAACATAATAATGGCTAATATGAACCTAATAGTCCAAAAATTAGGTAAAGTTGACCTTCTTGCTCAGAAATTAGATTAACTCCTAACCCTAGGTCAACAATCTCCTGCACAATTTACATCATCTTCTAATTATCAGGAGAATTATTTAATCTGTGCTAGTCCAACCCATCATGTAAGTGAATATCCTATGACTGCACAGTTTCCATATTTTATCCAAGAACAAGTTCAAGCTACTCAAGGATACTCCAAATTGATTAATGACCCATTTTCAAATTCATATAATCCAGATTGGAGCAACCACCATAATTTTTCTTGGATGTCCCAACAGACTTAGGCTCAGACCCAAATTTCACTTGAGCAAAATTATCAAAATTATGCCTATAATAATGATCAGCCTAATCGATTTATTCAGCCATCATATTATAATCAACCCTCATACCCACCTCCTCAACAGACCAATCTAGTTGATGATAGATTTAACCAACTTCAATAATTGATTCTGACTCAATAGCAATCTATCGCCAGACTAGAAGCTCAAATAGGATAATTAGTTGAGTCTAACATGAGGAGAGAACTAGATCAACTACCGAACCTACCAATTTCAAACAATCCACCTAAATTATCAATCTAATGTTTCATCTAAGAATCTCTAATTTGAGAATGCCAAAGTAATTCCTGAACTTAAAAGCTACAGGATTCTTATGGACCCATACCAAGACCAGGTGAGAGAGGCTGGTACTGATGCTAGCCAAAATAAAAATTTAGAGAAACTGGTTAGTACTGAGACTAACCACATAGAAGAACCCAAGTCAGAAATTAGTACTGATACTAGTTCCAATTTAAATGAGATAGAAATAGGGAAAAAGAGAATAGATGATTTACCTGAGACTTATAAACCTAATGTCCTATTCCCTTCAACCCTAGAAGTTGGTTCTTCTTATAAAAATCAAAAGGCATGATAAAAATCAAAAGGCATGTAATGAAATATCAATGGAGTTATTTAAATAGGATCACATTAATTTACCTCCAGAATTAAAACCGTCTTTAGTCACCATTCCAGCACCCATTGAATTAAACTTAACTCCTAAAACTCCATTTATGAGCATTTTAGAAAAACAAATAGGAGAAATTCTTAATAAATATGGGTCTGAGAATGGAATCATAAATTATATCCCTAAAATTAATAAAGATTATATTAATAATGGGATTATAAATCATCTTTCTGAGATTGGCAATCCAAAACCATTGGAATTTATCAATCCAATATTTGACACAGGATAGTAAGCTACATTGTGTCTGGCTGAAGACGGTAAACTTAGCGCTTGTTGGGAGGCAACCCAATATTTAGTTTTTATCTAATTTATCTTTTTAGTTTATTTTTTTTTAGAATAATTTGAATAAGTTGGAGGAAGAGCTCAAATTTTTAAAGGCATGTGCTGGACTAAAAATATACTGAGTTAGGTGTATTCTTTCATGTTCTTTATTACACCCTTTATTTTTTCTTCTCCATTGAGGACAATGTCTATTAAGTTGGGAGGAGAGAAAAATAAAAAAATTTAAAATTTTAAGTCCTCAAAAAAGTTAGTATTTAGTATTTAGATACTTGATTATGCTTAAGAATCGAATTAAACTAAGCATTTAAAAAAAAAAAAATTGATGCACAGATTAGAGAATTATGAGATATTGAGGAATCAAGTATTAAGAAAATTCAATAAAGAGTTAAGTTCAGAACATAAAATTTTTTTTCTTGGAGCATTTCTAATTATTTCTACTAGCATCAAAGAAAAGTCTACTTTTTATAGGCTTGTGTAGGATAACTATACGTTTCTTCATATAAAAATTTATTTTAATAAAATAGTTTCTAAGTACTTCTCACTGAGTAACCGGGCCTCTTTGCCTAAGCAAGTATTGAGTTTTGCGTCAAAAGGTGGGAAGGGCAAAGAAGCTCGTTGTAAAGCTAGTCTTAACTCGTAGCCTATTTGATTCGAGCTAGTAAGCCCGAGGGATATTCTATACCTAGTGCCCTAAAGCCAACTGGTTTGGGAGTCATTGGCCTAAGACTCGCTACATGGATCAAATAGAAAGCTTAAGGAGTTAAGACACTCAATAGTGGTACAACGTTAAAAAAAAAAAAAAAAAAATTGGTTTTCCACCGAATAATCGAGTCCCGTTGCCTAAGTAAGCAATGATATTCGCATCAAAAAGTGGGCAATGTAAAAATTAATAAATGAAGGACGGAAGTAGCAATACACCTGCCTATATGAAAGTTTAGACAAATCAGAGATAAAAGTGGAATAATTTAGAAAAAGTTTTGAAAAATTTAATATTTTTTACTTAATTTTTCTATTGATAAGTATTAATACCCCAATGATATGTCTCATTTAAGCTCTACTGAATATCAATGGCCATTTTGAAAATTGCTTAGGTAAAATTCGAAACTCTAAAGTTAAAAGGTATTTAAAACTAAATTCTTTCTTTACTCGAGGACGAGCAAAGCTTAAGTTGGGGGGTGTGATAAGCATCATAAATTTATCAATAAAAATATTAATTTATTAATTAATTTATATTAATTTTTAAGAATTATCAATCAATTTATATATAATTTTTGAAAAATTCATATTTTTATTAATTAAAAAATTAATTAAAAAATAATAAAAAATAATAAAAATTAAAAAATAAAATTTTATTATCAATAGAAAGAGCTCATTTTTTTGATCATAATGAAATAAATTTTAAGAAAAATGGAGCTAAAATGGAAAAGATATGAATTTTTAAAAATATAAAATAAATAAAAATTAAATAAAAAAAAGAAAACGGCTCAGTCGGCTCCGCAAGCCGAGCCACCAAGCCAAGCCGAGCCACCAAGCCAAGCCAAGCCATCAAAGCCTGACTCAGCCGTTGAAGCCATCAGCCGGTCTACGATCCAGGCGTGGACCGCCAGCTCAGCAAAATCCGGACGAATCAGAGCCTGCCACGTGGTGGACCTAGACCCTTAAAGGGTCTACAGAAATTTATCACGGCTCACAGGGCAATCTGGTCATTTCACTCGATGACAGAAGCGTTGATTGGTTGCGGTGTGCGGTGCGGCCGGTCTACGCGGTCCATGGGAACAGTGATTGCGCGATCGGACGGCTGCGGTTGATTGCGGTTAAGATCGGACGGTCAGCATTTTTTTCGATTGCCAATTTCACTCGGATCACCATCGGACGGCAGCGCCTAATTCCAGCTTCGATCCGACGGTCCAGAACGCTCCCGGCGGTGATCAAGACTCCCGAAGCGCGATTTGCGGCCAGATTTCCTCGATCAAGCGCGATCGGACGGCCAGAATTTAATCCGACCTGATCTGGGCTGATAGGCATCCGATTTTGACGATTTTTGAACCGTTGGATTCCTATCGAATAGCCAGATTTTACCAGATTTACCAGAGTCATAACAGAGTTGTTTTTATTCAGATTTTTATGATTACAAAGGCAATTAGTCCCATATTGCCTTTAGAAATAAATATCTACCTCTTCTAGCTCTATAAAAAGGATCCTAAGCCTCTAAGAAAGGGAGGAGGGTTGGAAGGGAAGCTAAGGTATAGGGTGGAAGTCAAGCTCTGGATTAAAGGTTGCTTCAAAGCTGCGGTGCCTGAGAAGAAGAGCCGGTCTTCTACGCCATCTTCATGCCTACGCTGATCTGCGATCTCCATCTAGTCTTTTTCCTTTAATTTTTTGTATTAAAATTCTAAATTTTCTTTAATTTTTTATATTTAAATTCTGCATCTTAGTTTTAAATTTAATAAAGAAAGTTTCATTATTCTTTTCAATTCTAGCTCTTTAAATTATTTATTCTTTATTGCTTTTTAATTTTACTATAAGTAGTTGCTAAGATCTAAATAGTAGATCTTAGTATCAAATTTATTTTTGCATTATTTAAATTCTATTTTTATTTATAGATCTATTTTTTGACTTTAATTTTTTAAAAAATCCTTTCTTTCTTTTCTTGAAAAAAAAAGAATCAAAGATTTTAGAAATAAATCATTGCCTCTCTATGGATTCGATCCGACTCACCACTTTCTTCATAATTTTTAGTTAATTTAAAAAGTAAAGAATCGGATTAAATTGATAAACATGGTGTCTTAACGACAGCATCGTGTCCCTATCAGCAGCCGGCATCCGAACTCACTCCGCTCAGCTCACCTTGGCGGTTTGCATAGTGGGGAATGGACATACTCGGCTCTTTCCCAACGACGTCTAGGCAGTGGAAGTTCCTTCTGATCGCGATCGACTACTTCACCAAGTGGGTCGAAGTCGAACCACTCGCGAAGATTACCGAGGCCAAGGTACAGGACTTTGTCTGAAAGTCACTAGTCTGTCGGTTCGGCCTGCCCCGAACCCTCATAACCGACAATGGGCGACAGTTTGCCAGGGTGAGGTTCGTCGAGTTCTGTGAAGGACTAAACATCTCCCACCACTTCACATCGGTGGCTCACCCACAGCCCAATAGGGAAGCTGAGATAACCAACTGGACCCTGCTGCAAGGAATCAAAGCGAGACTCAATAGGGCAAAAGAGGCCTGGGTGGACGAACTCTATGATATCCTCTGGGCATACCGAACTACTCAGAGGGTGCCAACCGGAGAAACACCCTTCGCCTTGGCCTTCGGTACTGAGGCAGTTATTCCGATCGAGCTTAAGCTTCCATCGGCACGAGTCGTGGGCTTCAACGAGCGGCACAACCCCCAGAACCTCAGGGTCAACCTCAACCTTCTGGAAGAAAAGAGGAAGAAAGTCTGCATCCGGATGGCAGCCTATAAATAGAAGGTGGCTCGGTACTACAACTCCAGGATTAAAAATAAGACATTCAAAGCGGAGGACTTAGTGCTCCGACGAGCTGCTGTCGCTCAGCCTCAGAGTCAAGGAAAGCTCGCCCCAAACTGGGAGGGCCCGTATGAGGTGACGGAGGTCATCTGATCTGAAACTTATCGTCTGAAGAAACTCGGAGGGATAGTACTTCCTCGATCGTAGAACTCAAAAAATCTGAGGATGTATTATCAGTAGACTTCCTTTAAAAACTTCTTTGCTCTACGTTATTGATTTCTGGCACAAGGATTGCGTGATGGTAGGAAAGAAATTAGCAAAAGTAGCCCATTAGGAATAGGAGAACCTCGTCCTAATGCGAGTAGATCAAAAATCTCTAAACCTCGGCTGCAAAAGATAATATCTCCCCTGGGTCAACATCGACCGCGGAAAATAAGACCTTCCCAAAGTCGAAGACCTCGTTCACAAAGGACGAGATGGGAGGAGAGGCACGGACGACGGTCCGTATGTGCCCCCATAGCCCGTTAGGAACATGAGGAGGACCTCATCCTAACGTGAGCAAAGTCGAAGACCTCATTCACAGAGGACGAGACGGAGGAAGAGGTACGGACGATGGTCCGTATGTGCCCACATAGTCCGTTAGGAACAGGAGGAGGACCTCGTCCTAATGCGATCAAAGTCGAAGGCCTCGTTCATAGAGGACGAGATGGGGGGAGAGGCATGGACGATGATCCGTATGTGCCCCCACAGCCCGTTAGAAATAGGAGGAGGACCTCGTCCTAATATGAGCAAAGTCGAGGCCTCGTTCACCTTAGACAAGATGGGGGAAGACGGACGACGGTCCGAATGTGCCCCCACAGCCCGTTAGAACAGGAGGAGGACCTCATCCTAATGCGAGCAAAATCGAAGGCCTCATTCACAGAGACGAGATGAAAGGAGAGGCACGAACGACGGTCCGTATGTGCCCCCATAGCCCATTAGGAATAGGAGGAGGACCTCGTCCTAATGCGAGCAAAGTCGAAGGCCTCGTTCACAAAGGACGAGATAGGGGGAGAGGCACGGACGATGGTTCCGAATGTGCCCCCACAGTCCGTTAGGAATAGGAGGAGGACCTCATCCTAATGCGAGCAAAGTCGAAGGCCTCGTTCACCTTAGACGAAGATGGAGGGAGACGGACGACGGTCCGAATGTGCCCCCACAGCCCGTTAGGAAATAGGAGGAGCACCTCGTCCTAACGCGAGCAAAGTCGAAGTTAGGAAATAGGAGGAGAACCTCATCCTAACTCGAGCGCACCCTCAACCTCGCCAAAGGAGATAAGATCTCTCCCGAGCGACCGTGTCAACCTCGGTTGGAGAGCTTCAACTTTCACTTCGGTCAGAGATAAGATCGGAAACAAGCTCATCCTGAGATCAGATCTCTTTCGAGCACCCGTATCGACCTCGGCTGTAGAAGACAATGTCACCCCGAAGAGCTCGACCTCCGACTTCGATCGCAGCGGACGAAGCCTCCCTCAACCTCAGTTGGAGATGGGATCTTCCCCGGGCTTCAACTTCGATATCAACTTTAGCTGGAGATGAGATCTCCCTCGAGCCTCGATCTGGACCAGCACGGGGTTCAGAGGAAGACTTCGATAGTCGCCTTTCCTGTACTCCCTTCCTTCGATTTTCGAACTCGGGAGTGGGGGGGCTAGTGTTGGGGATAAACCCCGCTCCAACCAAAGTCTAGTTCGATGCTCAGCCTAATGCAACCAGTAGCCGCAGAAGAGCTTCAGCAGATGGGCTTCAGCCGAACCCCCAGCGATCGAGCTTCTTCAAATCCATTCGACCGACCGAACCACTTAGCGGCCGAGCTCCTTCGGACTCCTCAGCCGTCGAGCTTCTTCAAACCCATTCGACCGACCGAATCACTTAGCAGTCGAGCTCCTTCGGACTTCTCAGCCGTCGAGATTTTTTAAATCCGTTCGACCGATCGAACCACTTAGCGGTCGAGCTCCTTCTGACTCCCCAGCCGTCGAACTCCTTCGAACTCCCAGCGTCAGGACCGAATCCGTTCAGCCGACCGAGCTACTTAGCGATCGAGCTCCTTGGACCCCAGCAGCCGGACTCTAGCCGAACTCAACCGTCGAGCTTCAGTCAGACCCCCACAAGAGCCGAACTTCCTCCAAGCTTTCTCTTCGGTCGGATTTCTTCGGGAGTTGGACTCATCCCAGACACCCTTCGGACGGATTTCTTTGGGAGCTGGACTCATCCCAGATACCCTTCGGACGGACTTCCTCGAAAGCTGGACTCACCCCAGACACTCTTCGGTCAGACTTCTTTGGGAGCTGGACTCGTCCCAGACACCCTTCGGATGGAGGACTCCTTTCTAACACCCCCTTCGACCGATCGAGTTCCTACCGAACTCCCTAGCTGCTGAGCCTTAGCCGCGTACCTCCAGCCAGATGCCTACGGGAGCTGAACTCCTTCCAAGCTTCCTCTTCAAGAGTCCAAACTCTTTCGAAATGGGCACACGATGAAGGCCTTCAACCCTTCATTCGGTTGGCTCTGCAGCCATCACCATCAGTCCGCCGTAAGCTCTGCAGCCATCACCATCAGTCCATCGTAAGCGATAGCAATCCGCTATCAGGCGGTGATGGCTGTCACCATCAACCCACCGCAGACGGCATCTTTTCGAGAGACTGACTCCATCGGACCTCGAGCGGTCCACCAACACGTGGCTGCAGCTATCACCATCAAGCTCCACTATAAAAGGAACCCTCCAGATACGCTAATCTCTGAACTCTGATTTTCAAGCTCTCCTCTTCTCCTCCAAGCTTTGAAACTCACTCCCGAGCACTCCATTCTTGTTGGTCAGAGCTGACTTGATCGTCGGAGGATCCTTCCGGAGCCACCCCCCACCGACTCCGGATGGAACTTTATTTTGCAGATCCCCAGCGGCGACCTCATCGGCCTCAACTCCAGCGAACTCCGACGACAATCAATTTCTACGTCAACACAAATAGATGATTAAAAATAGTAAATATGAATAAAAAATAAAAGATAATTTTAATTATTTAATTATAATTATAAAAATTATGTACTAAAATTAAAATATTTAAAAATAAAATTTAATAGTATAGGATTAATAGTATAGATAAAATAAAAATATATATAAGTAATATGAATAAAAAAGTTAAAAAGTATTATAATTTTATTAAAAAAATTAATGAAAGATAATTTTGTTAATACAGAAATCTATCCCTCACATGCTCCATCCATTATTCTTTGCATCCTCCCACTTTAGGAGGATGCAAATTGGTGGACTAAAATAGATAGACAATCCATTAATTTCATCCATCTTTCCTCTCATGATCCCAACTAAATACAGGTTTAATGTCTTTCTTTTCTCTAATTCTAGTTACTTTCTTTCACCAAAAATTCCTACTATTATTAATCGATAATTACATGGTGATATAGCTCAGATTCATCATCCCAAATTTCTAATCTGATAGCTCAACTCGTCGAATCAAATGACCATACGTGTCCAGCAAAACCAATAGCCAATCAAATCTTCGAATAATCAATAAACAATTACAATCCAACATGACCTTAATCCACTTAGAAACATATATCAAACCGATTAGTAAATAAATCAAGCGCTCAAATCATAGCATGCCGATAAGGCATATCTTTATCATTCCAATCAATAAATAAAGAAAAAGCTCAACCACTTATCCAAGAATCTCATGATCTCAACTATAAAGATTCTCATACTCTTCTCTATAAATATCAAGCACAAGAGACCCACAGGTACGATAAAAGAAACACCCCACATAAAATACTTTCCTATCTTTTATACCTTCTCTCTCCTCTAGAAATCTTACTTAATTTAAGCATTGGAGGGTTCCTGCCAAATATGTCTAGTGAACCTCTAGCTATTTTCTAATATTGCAAATCCACTCCAGTATAAGTCATACTCCTCCATGTTTATCAACCAAGGCAACCTACTCATCCATCCTATCAAGTCAGATTTTGAGTGGCAACATATGGTATAGATCGGTCCTTCTAACAAGATATAATGGTCAAAAACCATGCTCCCAACACGTAAGTTGGGACTATTAGAATAGAATATAAGCCATAAATATAAACCATATATTATAAAATTTATGCATAAGTACACAATAAAATTGATATAACAAGATTTTACCTTCAGTAATTGTTGTTTAAATAAAAAGGAAATCAACCACACACAAGTCGCACATGCTTGATTTGAAGAGAACTCTTCAAGACTATACCTTGCTAAATTTTTTTACCTATTACGATGGAAAAATATATATCTTATTTTATAGAAACTAGGCTAGGGACCCTCCTTTATGTTAGACAAATTTTTTGCATTCCTTCTATTGGGGATAAATCCCGCTCCTGCCGAAGCCCGGCCCGACGCTCAGCCCAATGTAACCAGTAGCCGCGGAAGAGCTTCGGCAGACGGGCTTCAGCCGAACTCCCAGCGGCCGGGCTTCTTCCAGCAGGCCGAACTGGTCAGCTCCCGAGCTTCTCCCGGACTCCCAGCGTCGAGACCGAACTTCCTGGGCGGCCGGACTCCTTCGGACTCCCCACGGCTGAACTCCTTCAGACTCCCCACGGCCGAACTCCTTCGGACCGACTCCAAGCGGCCGAACTCCTTCGGACCGACTCCAAGCGGCCGAACTCCTCAGCGGTCGCCCTCATCGCCCTTCGACCGATCGAGCTCCTGCCGAACTCTCAAGTGTCCAAGCCTCAGCCGAAGTCCAACAGCCGGTCGAACCCTCAAACGGCCGAGCTTCGGATCCTCAGCAGCCGAACTCTTCAGCGGACGAGCCTTAGCTGCATACCTCCAGCCAGACGCCTATAGGAGCCGAACTCCCTCCTATCTTCCTCTTCAGGAGCCCGAACTCCTCCGAAATGGGCACACGATGAAGGCCTTCAACCCTTCATTCGGCAAGCTCGGCAACCATCACCATCAGTCAGTCCACCGCACCATCAGTCCACCGTACCATCAGTCAGTCCGTCGTAAGCGATAGCGACCCACTGTCAGGCGGCGATGGCTGTCACCCTCAATCCACCGCACACGGCACCAGCCCATGAGACTGACTCCGCCGAACCTCGAGCGGTCCGCCAGCCGCGGCTGCAGTTGTCACCATCAAGCTCCACTATAAAGGACCCTCCCGACACACTAAGGCGAAGCTCTCTGATCTCTAAGCTCTTCTCCTCTTCTCTAAGCTCCGGAACTCATTCCGAGCACTCCATTACTGTTGGCCAGAGCTGACTTGAGCGTCGGAGGGTCCTGCCGGAGCCACCCCCCACCAGCTCCGGACGGGACTTCGTTTTGCAGGTCCCCGGCGGCGACCTCCGGCGAGGATGGATTTCTGCACCAACACCTTCCATCACAAAAAATGAAAAGCCATTGTAAATTTCTTAATATCCCACCAAAATCTTTTATATTCCATAACTTCTAGTAGTTATTAGCTACATTTATCACCTTAATGAATTTAGAATTAAAATGAGGGTAACTACCTTACTACCGTGTGGGCTACATAAAACTCCATAACGAGACATTTCTTATATTCTCCCACTTGGCCCACATGACATATTATTTCTTTATAGGTGATAGTAATCTTTATATAGCCAAAATTATTATCCATGCTAAATGGTTGTGGAATTACTCTCACTCAAATAAAAAATTTTATTACACGAATCATAGCAGTTATACTCAAAATGATGAGTATATCATTTTATATATTACAATGCATGGAACTCCCTAATTAAGTATTTTATGAGCTTTAACTTCTTTACAAATGGACTTCCAATAAGCTATTTGGGTCCAACTTTATACATTCCAATGGATATTATTATACTCTTATGTATACACAAATAAATATCAAAGTTTTATTCTCTAAAAATGCCCAAATAGATATATCTAAAAACATATTACAATTACAGAGACAACTAAATATAAAAATAAATTAGCAAGCCCTATACGTCCCACAAGATCATTATATTGTTTTGTTGGTAATGCTTTAGTTATGAGGTCAGCAATCATTAGCTTAATACTTATATGTTCAATGATCACTTCATATCTTTGGATATTCTCTCTAACAAAGAGGTATTTTATGTTGATATGCTTACTCTGGCTTCCACTCTTATTATTCTTAGAGAAGAAAATAGTAGCCGAGTTATCACAAAAAATATTTATAGGCTTCTCTATAGAATCGACAACCTTGAGACCCTTAATAAAATTTCTTAATCATAAGCTTATATTGTAGCTTCATAGTATGCAATAAATTATGCCTCTATGATAGATAAAGCAACAATTATTTTGCTTAGTACTTCTTTAAGATACAACTCCTCCAATAAGAAAAAAATATATCAAGATATGAATTTTTTGGTATCGACATATCCAACAAAATCTGAATCTGAATATCCAACTACTTCTAAATGGTTAGCATGTCTATGTGTGAGTTTGCAGTCCCTTATTTCTTGCAGGTACCTCAATCTTTTTAACAGTCTGTCAATTTTTTTAAGCCAAGATTACTTTAGTACCTATCTAATATTCCTACTGCAAATCTGATGTCAGGTCTTGTATAAACTTATATATATATCAAACTATCCATGATAGATGCATATGGAATATTTATCATTTTTTCTTTCTCCAATCATTTTGTGAACACTAGTTTTGACTAAATATGTCCCATTTAGCAATGGGCACTACTAAAAGTGCACAATCCTTCATCCAAAATTTCTCTAAAATCTTGTTAATGTACGCTCTCTGAGATAGTCCTAATATCCGTTTGGATCTATCTCTGTAAATCTCTATAATTAAGATATAAAAGGTTTCGCTTAAATTCTTCATTTCAAAATTTTGAGAGAGAAACTACTTTGTATTATATAGCAAATCCAAACCACTACTGGCAAGTAAAATATCATCTATATATAGAACTAAGAAACTATATTTACTCCTACTGACCTTAAGATATGTACATTGATTAACGATATTGTCAATAAAATCAAAGGAGGTAATAACATTATGAAATTTTATATACTATTGTTATTACTGCTTTAGTCCATATATAGATTTTCTTAATTTATAAACTAAATGACTTTCTTTATTGAAACCTTCAAACTAGACCATGTATACCTCTTTTTCTAGATCTCCATTTAAGAATATCATATTCACATCCATTTAATGTAGCTCTACATCCAAATGAGTTATTAAAGCTATAATAATTCTAAATGAATCCTTCTTAGAAACGGGAGAGAAGGTTTCATGATGATAATCAATATTTTCTTTTTGAGTAAAGCCCTTAGCTACAAGTTAGGCTTTATATCATTTTATGTTACCAAAAGAGTCACTTTTGATTTTATAAATACATTTATAGCCTATGGCTACAACCTCTTTTAGTGACATAATAAGAATCCAGACATGATTTTTGGCCATAGACTCCATCTCTTCTTTCATGGCATCATACCAAAATATAGAGTTCCTCCATTTATAGCTTGTAAAAACAAAGTTGGATCATCTTCGGACCCAATGTTATATCACTCTTGTAGGCGTACAACTTAATCACTAGAAATTATTGGTTTCTTTGATCTTGAGGATATTTTTAAACCCACTATTTCATTTATACTTTGTAATGTATGCTCAATAGGAATTAGTCGCTCTTCAATAATCATAAATTGATCTCCTTAAAAACAATAAACTAGCTTCATCAATAGGCAAACCACTTGATTCATGCGATTCCTCAAATTCAATCTTATCAGGAAAAATATTTCCAATAAACTCAAAATTATTAAGAAATTTAACATTTCTAGCCTCAACAATTCTAGTAGAGTGCGAAGGACAACAAAATCAAAATTTTTTAGAGTTCATTGGATAGACTATAAAATAGCAACTAGTTGTCCTTGAATCTAATTTCTTTAAGTGAGGATTATAAATCCTTATACTTCAGTAGGATAACCGCATATGTGTAAATGATTTAAACTTGGTTTCTATACATTCTATAACTCAAATGGTGTGTTAAAGACAATCTTAGATGGAATCCTATTTAAGATGTACATTGCAGTTTTTAAGACATCACTCCATGGGGATAAGAAAAGACTAGAATTACTAATCATGCTCCACCTCATATCCATAAGCATTCTATTCCTCCTTTCAGTAACATCATTTTGATGTAATATGCCTGACATTGTATATTGAGCAATAATATCCTCTTCATTGAGGAATTTCGCAAATGGATGAATCATTTGTCTCTTATCTGTATACCTCTCATAATATTCTCCACTTCTGTCTGATCATAAAATTTTTATTTTCATCTCCTTTTGTTTCTCTAATTCTATCTTATAGGTCTTGAAGGCATCTAAAATCTTACTTTTGTCAAATAGAAGATAGAGATACATGAATCTTATATGGCCATCAATGAATGAGATAAAATATCTCTGACTATTTAGACAAGGTATAGAAAATGATCCATAAATATTACTATATATGATCTCAAGAATTTTTGAACTTCTCTTAGGATCTTTAGAAGCTTGTTGGTTTGCTTTTCTTTTATACAATCCATATAAATGCCAAACTTAGTAAAAATCAAGAGTTTTTAGAACTCCATTATTTACTAATCTCATGATTCTCTCGATGGAGATATGTCCTAATCTCATGTGCCATAATATAGAAGAGTTTTCATCAACAATACTCCATTCTATACTAACATCAACATGTAAAGCCAAATAATTTGACTCAAAAGTAGGGTCTAATCAATTTTGCACAAGCTATCAATCAAAGTTTCACCACCAATTAATTCTTTATTTTTGAAAATATTAAATATTGTTCTTACAAACTGAAACTCAAAGTCAACAATAACTAGTTTGAAAATGAAAATTAAGTTTCTAGAAAATGAAGGAACATAGAAAATATTTTTCAGATCTAAAATGAAATTAGATTTTAAAATTAATCTAAAAGTCCCTATAACTTCAACCTTTGTATGCATCCAATTTTCCAAATAAATATCCTATTCATTTCTCTTCAGCTTCATTATTTTGAGAATACTCTGCATAGTATGAATAATATGCATTGTAGAACTAAAATAAATCCACCATGTATTATTAGGTTAGAGCATCAACAAAAAATGATTCATGACATAATAAAAAAAATGAGATTATCTTTCCTTTCAAGCCATTTCTTAAACTTTGGACATCTTTCTTTATATGCCCATTTTTTCTTGCAGAAGAAGCATGTAAAGTTAATGCCTTGTATAAGCTTTTTGCCTTTCTTTTTCTCTTACATAGCATTCTTGCCCTTCCTAGTATCTATGTTAATATTTCTCTTAGCATGAGTCACCAAATGAGCTGTGTTTAGCTTCTCATGCTTCAGCCTCACATCTTCTTGAACACACATGATCAAAAGCTCATTAAGTGACCAGTTTTCTTTATATATGCTATAAGATATTTTAAAATAATCATATTTTGTAGGAAGAGAATTGAGAATAAAATAAACTAAGAATGACTAAAAAATCTTGATTTCTAGGGACTTAAGTTGAGTAGCAGCATCCCTCATCTCCATAATGTGCTCACGCATACTCTTAGAATGATCAAAAGTTTTGCTAAAAAGTCTCTTCATAAGGGTGCTAGCTAAAGCCTTATCAGCGATAACAAATTATTCTTCCATGGCCTTTATGAAATATTTTATCTTGGAGCATTTAGAATTAGAACCTCAATACTCTTGCTAACATGAGATTTAATGAGCATTAAACTTATGCAATTAGATAACTTCCACTACCCATATTCATTTTTCTCATGTGGCATACTTAATTCCATAGGAGTAGGCGGCTCATCCTCATGGAGCATTAAATCAAGGTCCATGCACCCCAAAGTAAAAAGAATATTTTTTTTTCAATTAGTAAAATTGCTACCACTTAATATTGGAATACTAGATGCATCATGAATATGAATGCGGTAGGAATGGCTGCAATAACCAAAAAAATAAATATATCAATGCTATGAAGCATAAACTTAAACTTTAATTCTAAATTAATCAATATCAATTTAGAAGAAGTAAATTTAAAACCTTTCTGTGGATGGAGGTTACATCATGCATATTACATTTACATTATGACTTTCTATAATAAGACTAATAAATATGAGCACTAAGAATAAAATTTTCATATCTGAGGGCCTCGAAAAAAATATTCTTAATGTCTAATCTACCATCTTATTTTAATTAAATTATAAAAATAATAACCTCGTTGTGGAGCCATGTTATTATTTCTATGAAATAATTATACCATTATATATTCTGAAGTCTTATTGGCTTTAAACTTTGTGATTATCATCATAACTTAAGATGCTGTGGCTATTCTTAAGTCATTCCAATGTCACTACTTCAAAAGGGCATCATATAATGTCAACTAATCCTTATGTTGACATGCGAACTAGTAGATCTAAAAATTCTGCAACCAAATACTTAGGCAGAAAAATTGCAAAAAGCCTTTAAATAAATATTTTCACATAATGGTCTCAAAAATAATTATCGAAAGATGCCAAAGTGAAATATTATCTATAAAAGACTTTTGGGTGAAGATTATGCATAGAACACCGCTAATTAGAAAAACATATCCAAAACCAAAATTACAAACAATACCATGATAATGTAGCAATCAAATTTCGTAGTATATGAACATCTCTTAGTTGGACATAAATATTAATCTTCCAAGATTATTCTAATGTTCACAAATCAACAAGCATAATTTAAAACCATAAATCGAGAATATTATCTCAATAAATCAACCAATTTTAGAGTTATCTAATAACATGGTTGAAGAAAAACTCCAATAATATGATAAGGTCATGTAGCATATGGCAAATCATCCAAAATCTATATACACCAATTTTTCAAAAATCAAATAAACTAAACAATATAGCATAGAGGTTACTCTGATACCACATATTAGAATAGAATATAAATCATATATTATAAAACTTATGCATAAGTACATAGTAGAAACAACATGATAGGATTTTCCACTCACAAGTCATACACGTTTGATATTAAGAGGACCCTTCTAGCCTGCCTTGCTAAATTTTTTTGCCTCTTATGATAGGAAAATACGGGCCTTATTTTGTAGAGGATAAGCTAGGGACCATCCTTTACGTTAGATAAATTTTCACATTGACGGAAAAGTAAAAAGCCATCGTAAATTTCTTAATATTCCATGGACATCTTTTGTATTCCATAACTTCTAATGGATTATTAGCTACATTTATCACCTTAATAAATTTAGAATTAAAATGGAAGTAAATACTTTATTAGCATGTGGGCCACATAGAATCTCATAATGAGATGTTTCTTACAAGGACATTTTAAACATTGCAAAACCCCATTTCTCTTTTCTTCTTCTCCGAGTCACATGGTATCAAAAACTCTATTTCTCCTTTCTTCTTGCCCGATCCTTCTTTCTTCATAGACATGATCCTCTAGCTAATTAACCTCTATAGATAAAAGTTCATCAATTCAATCTACCGGCTTCTATCAATCAAGTACTTCCAACAATAGTGGAGAAAGGGTTTGATTTTGTGGACATAGGGCTAGATGAGGATGTAGGTCAAAACTTCTTTAGATGCCCATGATTTAGGATATGTGATCTATTTCATTTATTTATTGCAAGTGTTTGATGTTTTCCCTCTATTTGAACTTTTAAAAAAAAATACTTTTGGATTACAAGGGAGGATTTCATGGTGTACTTACTTTGAGTGGTATGATGATGAAATTTGTAACTATGAAAAAGTAGAGATAAATTAGATCAGGGATGAAATGGACCAATGGTGAACCAAATTGGAAGTTGCACCGCTAAAGAAAGAATGCATCGGAAAATTATTTTGCATTCTTAGTTGGTTACTACTCTACTAATGTTCAAGAATCAGTAGTAGTGGGACCATCCAGTACTTACATATGGGATGCATTTTTTTGTAATGATGTAGGATGATGGATAATGATATGGGATTTTTGTAATGAACTTTCTCTTGAATGAAATGGAATCATTTCGTATGCCACAATCTGTGAAATGATTGTTTGAAGAAATTGGAAATTAGTGTAAACAAATATTTAGTCTGCAGAAATATATCATCCTGCACTGACTTAAGATAGCTCTCTAATGATCACTCATCCCTTCCTCTCTATATTCCACAAACATATATATTATCCCAACAGTAGGAATATCTAAAACTATATCTAACGTATCCTAATAATTAAAAATAAACTTTAGTTCAATATTTAGATCTTTCCCAAGCTTGGTTTAGTAAAATATAGAGAAGTCAGATACCCCAGTTTTTCTCATCATGCTCTCTATCTCAGTTATAGACATTCTATTAGCATCAACATGGTCATATATGGAAATATGCCCTCTAACATATCTAACAGTAAGTCTGAATATGAGCTTTCCACCATGATAAAATGTGATAGAAAATATGTCTAAAGCCATATCTAGCAATATGCCACAAACATTAAGAAACATCGACAAGCTCCAATAACTAATACATAAATGAAAAATAAGAAATTTGATATCCACACAAAATAAGCTATAAATACAAAATAGTAAATAGTAAACGGGCATTACAAGCTATACACACAAAATAAGCTATAAAAATATGGGTACTATATATTCTGAGGACCTAATTAGATGATATTTGAAGTTTAAGGTCCATTTGAAAAGATGAACTATACTTCGAGGACCAAAACGATACTTTGCCCTAATATACAACACATGGAAACTAACATAAGAATATATATGGGTAAATCAGAATTATATGTATAATAATATAAGTGTGCAAACTACTCCACCCTAAAGCATAAGTAAATTAGTAAACAATGTCAGAATTAACAATATACGAATTCATATAGACAAAATAAGCTATAAAAATAGAATCATTTTTCCTACGTATAAGTTGTTGACAATTGGAAAGCTTAGGGACCATTAAAAAACATGACCTATACTCCGAAGACCAAAGAGATACTAACCTTAATGTACAATATATAATACCAACATAATCAATGTATAAATATTAACATAAAAATATATAGGTAAATCAAAATTATATATGCAATAAGAATGCATATTTACATAAAAAAGTATAATTTAGTCGACCATGAAGTACAGGTAAATCAATAAACAATGTATGCATTAAAATATATGAATAATTCATATTAACAAGCAATTCTATTTTTAGTGCATATAAATATATATATCTATCAGAATAATTAAGTATACACTGACTGTATATGACAAATTATAGTACCCATCAACTTCATTCCAGTAAAACAAAGCACAAATTCAATTTCAAAAACTAACATCTCCTTTTAAAAACTATATTAGGACAAAGCAATGACAAAAAAAGAGATCAGTGGCAAACAAAGGCAATAACAAAATACTATATCCAATTTCATTGCATATGCAAGTTCACCCTCTATCGAGTCCCTTCCAAAACCCATCTCGATAGCTACATTAGGGACAAAGCAGTAATAAACAAAGGCGAGCATGCCAATAGAGTCACACATCCTGGGGTTGCAAAAAATTCATAGTAATGGTTGGCAATGATGCACAGTTCTCCATCAAGTCCCTTGTCCTCAACCCCTTTGTTTTGTCAATCTCAAACCAACAAAAGAGAAATACCAAATCTTAAACCAACAACACATATATATTAATTCTCAAACAAACATGATATATATACATATTATCAAACCAACAATTTAAATATGGGTGGGTACATACCTAAGCTCAATGAGGTAGAAAAATGCCGAAAAAAGATGGGGAAGAACAATACAGAAGATAGATGCCTCAATCTAGGATGCTGACAAATAATGTTGAAGAAGGATGCCAAACAATGCCAACAAATGGTTGGAAAGAACGAGGGCAAAAATCGATCATTGGTTTGAATGGGGAAGAAATGTTATTTTTAAATGGAGAAGAAGAGGAAAGGGATAGATAATTAGGACAAACGGGAAGTTAAATATGTGTCAAGTGATCCTTATCACATTGTCACCAATCAACCACGAAATTACCTACCTAAGCAGTTTATGCCACATAGTCCTCCACATACTCAATGGTTGATGCCATCAGGAATTATGTTGAGCGAAAGTAGCTGAAATTATGGGGAAGGATAATATAAAAATAGTAACATAATTTTAAGATCAAATTTAAACCTTTTAAAGTTTAGATTATGAGCATAATTTACCCTTCCTTTTATTATTATCGATAAACATGCATGCCAATACACATTTAAGTAGAAAATTAATGATAGGAATAATAGGTGTTGTCAGCTAATTTGATATTCCGAAACTTTCATGCATATTAATCCACTCGAATCGAATCGACAATAATTTGAATGAAGCAAAATATGTAATGTGTTTGATCTAAACATCCTAGAGAATTATTATCTGATAGGAGTGAGAGTTAGAAAAAGGCATTTGCCAAATGCTAGAAAATCCAATATTAGCCAAGCCCTGCTTCTTGTGTTCCCATGTATAAAGAATATGCTATACAACGTATAGAGTATGCACATAATGTATACATATATCTTAATAAAATTTATCAATAGTACGTTAATGTAAAAAGAAATAAAGTTATACGAAGATGCTTAGAGAGAGGGAGAGAGAACTCATCTTTGTTTTCTTTGATTTTGGATGCGTCATAAAAACTGAAGTCATGAACTCCATTGCTGAATGCTGGCAGGCTATGGACAAACTTTCCTAACGTATGGGGATTCATGGGAATTAGAGTTTTGATGGGCCTTGGGACAAGGAAACTAATGGTTAAGAACGGGGCATTGAATTCTGCGATCATGCATGACTCACTACACCAACTATTTTGGGATCAAGTCTTAGTTGAGTTTGAGTTATATGCATGCATGAATCACCATCATGGATCTAAACTCTCGCTCTTCCCCACTCTCTAGATGGAATCATCAATGACCATAACAAAATCAGGCATCTCAAAATAAATAACAAAACTTAGCATCTCCATCACACATGTTTAAAGAATTGGGTCTCATCCGAGGTAGGAAATCATTAATTGGCATATCATCCAAAGTGGGAATAAAAAATAAACAAGCTTGGCAACAAGATTCTTCCCAGCCTTGAACAATGTCACGATTCTTATTAGATTTGAGCAGTCTCCACATGAGAGGATAAGACTATATACATCCAACCCTCCCCTCTCCAAAACCTGCAACGGCAGATCCTCATGTATCAGGCCATCCTTTTTTATTTTTTTAATTGTTTGATGCTCAAAAAGATAATGACATCTACTTTAACTTCTCTTTTCTCGAGTCAGAGGGTAGATAAGATTGATTGAGACCAGTCCCAAGAAGAGGCTAAAATGGTCTGGGTTTTCTGCATGATGACCATTCAATGTTGAATTATAAATAAAAACCCCTGCAACGCCGATGTTAATACCAGAAACTGATACCATAAGCATTTTGTTTAGCTTCATATATTGAGAAGTCAAAACTTTTTGGTAACCGCCATTCATACTGATAAAAGAAGTTCCAGGCGGGTACCGTTGCTTCTGCCCTTAACAATGCAATCTGAAGCAAATTCAAACACCCATACCGAGACACCCAAAAAAAAAAATAATATCACATTGGTGATTTTGCTGGGGTGCCAATGTCCAAAATTTGTGCAAACAAGAAAAAAAAATGCTAACAGAAACCGTAATCTAGAGCTCATGCACAACCTTGTTTTAATCTTCTGAATAACACAAACCAGGAGATCCGCATGGTTAAAATTGTAAATCTGCACTTATAGCTACTTCTAAAGAGAATATTTCTTCCAAAATGCCTCCATAATTCAGATATTAGGAAAATATTTTTTAATGCAAATAATACATACAGATTCAAGACTCTGAAGGAAGTCCCTCCGCGGCAACAAACTGTTAGAGAAACCTCAGCACAGCAGAAATTTTACATGGCAATCTTAAAAAATTTTGACAACATACTTGATCACTGAATCCCAAAAAAACAATAGCTTCTTCATGCACCCCACAAATATCAGATCTAATAAAGATCAGATCATCAAATGGTATCACCATGTTTTAATTCATAATATCAAATCTTCCAATGGGGTAAAATGAAATATTTAACAATTACAGAATATATCAAATAACTGCCATAAAGAGTACAATACCTGAAAATCACATAACCAATCATAATCTCTCTTTCTCAAGGAGGAGAACCTTGTTTAATAAAGAATACCCGAAATTTCCAATTCCGCGTCCCTATCTTTCTAGCAAAAACCTCATAAAAAATCAGCAGTTATTCCAAAACTTAACAGCCGTTTCTACAAACACATGAAGAGATGATTACAACAGCTGTGATCTTTGATAACCACAGCTAAATGAGATGTGCTTTCTTCAAAAATCGGATAGTTCTGCAATAGTATGGCCAGATTAATTCAATAAAATCAAGATATTTCTCAACCGTCCACTCTCCAAGTTGTTTGGCTTTCCTTCTGAAAAGAGCTCTGTAATCTAAGTTTTTGATGTCTATTATAGGCTTCCAGAAAAGGGCCCAGAAAAATGCTTGGAGCTTTCCCTCAGCTATGTGATTATGCACCAACAAAGAGTATGTTGGTAGGTTCTTTACCAATCTGACAGCTTGCATGAAGAAGAAAACATAGAGTGAACAGAGCCCTTGAATGATTTTTATATGGAGAGCGATGATTAGAGGCCCAAGGACCCATAAAGGGGTCAACTCCTTTGTGACTTCAACTCCATACACCACTTTGACAGTTAGGTAGAATGGTATGCTGCAAGAAACAGCATGTGAGTTAGCTTTCTTTGCTGGCTAAAATCTAATTTTGCTCATGGTGGGCAAAATTATGAGAAGTAGCTAAATAAATTTCAATAAGATAGTCCTACAACAATAAGGAGAACAGAAAATCCTGTTTTAATTTGCCTCATTAAACAGCAGATACAAACCATCCAATTCAAAATCCCTCCAACCTTTAAAAAAAAAAAGGTCTTTGGACAAATTCAATGACATTTACTTACTATATAACATTACATAATTAATTAAACAAAACCTCCTCAAACCATATGCAAACTAACAGGGACATTGAAGTAGAAGGCGTAACTGAATAATGTAATATCCCATGGCATTAGTTGGATGTCAATGCTAATTAAAGTTATAAACTACAGATAAGTGTCAGAACACTTTAAGTTTTCTCATGGTTGACTGTGACTTGGAGGCTTTTTGTTCAAAAAAAAAAAATGAAGATGAACGAGTTTTACAAAAATAGTTGTTTGGATGTTTTCCATAGAACACTTTTTTGCTAAAACTGGCAAGTTGTAAAACCTCAAAGTTTACAGAAAATGGTTCCCCCCTGTTTTTCATAAAACATGTTTTACAGAAATTATGATTTATAATTATATAATTTATAAAAACTTATAGGTAACCAGACAGCCCCTTAGGTCAATGGCAAAGCATTACCAGAATGACAGGCTCTTGATTTTGCCTCTGATGTGAGGACTTAAATTCACCAAGTGGAAAAATCAAACAAACGCCAAATAGAAGAACTAGATAAAATAAAGCAAACAAACTAGTTTTCATTCAATCTAAAGTCATACATCTTTGATATCTTTGGAATGGAGGATGATTATGAACACCAAGATAAACTCAATAGTTCAGACCACCATTCCATCAAGGATCCTAATACTAGGACAACAAGGCTATAAGAGACCCATTCCCCTTCAATAGCCATAGTCATGTAGAGGTTCAGAAAGAGTCCCAATGAAGTCTTCTTGCCTTATTATGATGCAGAAACATAATTTTATACAAAAATTAACTACCTTCCCTTGGGTAATTTCTTACATTGGTAACTTCCTCCTTCATGGTTGCTCTTCCAAATTGATAGTCAATTCCATGAATAACTACCTATACACAGCCTCTTGCATGGCTTTTTGTATGAATGACAAGTAACCAAGACCAATTTGTCCAAGTATCATTTTAGAGTAACTCAATCTTGTTGGCTGGTGCTTGTTACAGTCGGTCAACAACCACTTCTTTTATGTCAACACTAAGTCAAAAATCTACTTGCATGTATAATGATCAAGCCATACTCAACTCAAAATTTATTTTTAGAAGGTTACAGGAAACTCCAGGTGCCACAGTATATCACACCATCGGTATGGTTAAGACCATATAATACAAAAACTTTATAATTAGCTTAGAAGAAATGCAAAGGGACAAAAAAGAGATCAGGAAGGTTGTTAACCACCACAGAATCCAATTTTGAGGCATTGGAAAATGGAAACAACTTTTAGATATATTGAAATTATCCCAATATCATTGTTATGAAATCAATGCCCTACCCAATCCTTCCTGCTCCCTTTCACTATCTCCTCTCCTTAGCCAAACAAAAAGGTTCAAGATATATTTTTTCCCAAACATGGAAGGGATATGGGATCAATACAGCCATATCAAGGATTGAAATACACAAATATTGAAAGTCCACATGTGCATATAGCTACCAGAGAAAATCATCCAATATAATATCAAAATTTTTATATTATTGCAAGCATGGAGAAGGCGATCTTACAAACAATGACATCAATTGCAGTCAACATGATAGCCCTATCAAGTTAGTGTAAATATATAAGCACCATCAAGTAGAAAAATTGAACTGCAAATAACAATTATGAGCAAAAGCACTTATCTCAGAACTTACAATATCAAAAGTGGGATCGATATTGTTGCATCAAGTCCCAGAAAGTACACAAGTGCAGCCTTCAGCATAATCCCTGCCTTCATTCTCACAGGCACATGTTGACCTTCAGAAGTTACACCCCAGGCAGGTTCTTCCCAGATATTTTCATCCATTCTCTGACTAGATGTCTGTGTGCGCAGCATGATCAACCACTTTCTGAATAGTTTTTGTATTGCAAGAGATCCAGCTTTAGTGTCTTCTCTGCCTTCAGGTGCATAAGATAGTGGATGCTTCTGTACATTATGAGAATCAGACAAAACTTCTTCACCATCATCTTGCATGGAGAGCTGAACTGGTGCCTTGGGAAATTTTGAGCAACTGTCTCTGGCTTCTGGTTCATCATGCTGGGCATTGCCCTTAAAAGATGAGACTTTGAAAGCTCTCCTCTTTTGTGAAATAATAGGTTGGCCTCTGGTACAGGAAGCATAATAATGCAAAAGAATTGTCAGCATGTGAGATTGTGAACATGATAAAACCACAGATGTACTTGATGTACATGACATTCTATCAGTAAAATATAAGTATGATACAAACAATGAGACTTCTTCAGGACAACAGAAGAGAACTCTTTTTCTTAAGCATAGGGACATCAGAGAACAATATTTCCAATAAAAGACAAACTAAACAAGTGAAAACACTGCACAAATTTTTTTTGTTCATCCTATGCATCTTTCAGAACAAAATGAAGGGTCAAGTGGAAGAACACACGGTCTCTTCATAAATTAAAAATCAAAGCCTGATATTTTTGAGAAAGACTTGTTATTGCAGTGGGTGCCACTCACATTAAAACATTAGGATACTCTGAGACAATCTATATTAGAAAAGATAAAGTTATACAAGGATATAACTCCAAAAGCAACACGCACCACTGATTCGAATAGAAAAAATATTAACCTCATAATGACAAATTAAACAAATAGTAAAGTGAGACTCTCCAGAGTAACAAGTCTGTCAAAACAAGATTCACTATAACACTTACAAAACTTATGTGTTATAGAGATACCCAAATGATATTTATCCATAATGTCTAATGGACTCAGATCTCTGTTTACAGCCCTCCAGAATACCAATATTGAATTAAACAGGAAAGCAGATATTCGCATGGACATATTATTGAACCTATCAAACTTTATAGATCATAACTTAATCTACCAAGCAAGCACCATAAAGATGGGTTAAAGGGTTAACGATTTAAGTTTTATTCCTAATCTCATTAAATTATGTACCCAAACAACAGCAACAACAACAAGCAACTGCAGATATAATCTTGGAACCAGAATTTCAAATTTACATTAAAAAAAGATAACAAATGAAAAAGAAAATCGGCTAAGCTGTCATTTGCATTGGTTGCACTAGAATTCATCTCCAAGTTTTCTAAGCTAAGATTCAACCATCTCAATCTCTGATTTTCCATTTCATATATTCAGATGCATCCATATAGACAAGGAACCTACAGGAACCAAGATCTCGTTCAATGCTTTGACATGGTAAGATAGGAAACCAAAGAGACTCTGGTCTGCTGGTCAACATCACTTTGTTTACCATAGTGCTAATGCTTTGGTTATACAATGGAATAACCAATTCTTAATTTACATATTACAAATTTAATCATGGTTGCAACTTCAAAGCTAAAAAGCTAGAGAAGCACCTTAATTTCTTTTCATTCTTAGAATGAAATATCAGATGCCATAAATACAAAACTTGAAGTAAAATAGGCATCAAAAAATACATGACATGGAGGAACTTCTCTAGTAATAATAGCACATTAATTTGAAATATAAGTTTACTTTTTTTTGGTTAAAACAACTCCATATCCTATAATACGTTACTTAGGACAAACCAATGATACAACAGCTATACAATAAAAAATGTATTTCAACACAAATAGCATCTCACTGATAAATCTTTTACCTCTTACCTGAAATGCAACCGATGATTCAATGGTATAAACTCATCTTTCCTTCCAATGAACTGAAATGCTGCACAAGATCTCCACCTCAGTCCAGGGATCAATGCTTTAGGCCTCAAGCAATAGGTTGAATAAGAACCCTGAAGCACATTGCAAGCATGAATAATCATAGAACATTAGATATCTTGTTTGGTACTACACATGGAAACAGTAATACTTAGTAATTAAACATGTAGACAAATATCGACATTCTGATTTTACATATCCTATATATCCTTTTCTTAAGCCTAACTTCATGAAAATTCTATCATGTTAAACTGAGGAATTTGTGGTACTAATATCTAAATGGAGAAAGAATGAGACAAACCTGACACTTATTTGGTACAAAATAACAAGGTGAAACAAAAAAGGAGGCAACAAGTTTTGCTTGAGGGTCCATTCTTTTGCAGGTAAAAAATTTACCTAGGAATCTGTATTTTTCTAAGTAAATATTTCCTAAACAACATTTAGACAAGAAAATAATTTACTTATATTCTTTTATGCATAGAAAAAAGTTACTTCGAAATCTATTACCCATGCTCTTTTGCATTACTACTTTCCTAGGTAAGTCTTTAAAATTTATTCATATTTTTCATAATATCCCTTATGCTTTTTAGATTTTGAGAAAGTGGATGACTGAGTTATTGAGCATTGAATGATGGAGACATTGAAAATAAATATGGTGTACTTTAGATATAAAATTAAATGCCTACTTTATTGGCTGATGGAAAAATAATTTAGCCACCCCCCAGATGGGTAAGCTTTTCCTCCATTTCATGAGTAAATACAATCCAAGGGAAAATAACTTTCCTATCTTGAAAAATGTGAGAACATAGATAAGTTGGTCAATAGAAAAGTAGACCAACTTTTCCATGATATTTACCCGCAAAAGAACAGGCCCTGAAGGGGAACTAACCTCCCAGGATCTGCTTTTCAGGGGATATGCCCTCATAGTTCTGTAGGGCGTGTTTGGATTGAGAACATATTACCCATAAAGTTGAGGGATATCCTACCAAATGCCAAAAGAGGGTGGAGAATAGGGCCTTATACCATGTGGGTGTATGTAGGCCCACAAGTCATCTCTATTCCACCATTTTGGTGGAATAGATATATGATGGAAGAGGGCAAACTTATCCAATCCTAATTACTCTTTTGCACCTATCCAATCTTTAATCACTCAAAAAAAGTGGAAGGGCAATTTTGTCTAAACAATCCATCCTTCTGCAAAATCCAATGTGCATTAAATGCCCCTTATTCCATGTACTTGTCCCTTTGGCCAAATGCCAAAAAGCTCCCATTTCACAAATAGATCTATCCCTCCAACGATACAAGGGAGATGCCTTCCAAGATCTATTCCACAACCAAACACGACCCTAGTTCCAATTTGGAAACAGGATAAGGGCCTTCATCCCCCTCTTATCCTACTCTTATCCTCATATAATTGACAAACACACCATTTTGGGCCCCCAAAATCACTTATACCTAAATGTTTGGTCAAACTAGGGATAATCGGGGACTGGTGTTTCCTTAAGTCCCTTGGAACCAGATTTTTCCCCAGCTTTTTATCCCACAACCAATGATAAAATTACCGAAAAGCCCTTTTGGTAAAAAAAATTAACCATAAAGTCAAGGACAATTTTGTTTTCACCTAAACAAATTCATTATTGACATTGTACAAACGAAGCATGACATGGAAATAAAATTTTCTTACCCCAAAAGGAATTATCCCACCTTATTCTAGAACTAAACCTATCAAGGAAAACTATGACTTGTCCTCATTTTGACTATACTGTTTCCAAACTAGGCCTAGAAGAACAAAAGTTCAACTGAATTCTCTACCACAGATGACAAAAGAATACATCATCACTTCTTCCTAGATAAAGCCCATTACCAATCGGCACTTAAACCAACTACTAAATAGTTAAAACCAAAAATAACTAGATGTCATCAAATATCTCCTAGATTTGACAATTTAGATCCAATATTTTTAAATAAAATAAGCACATAACACTATCCACTTAAGATGATGTTGTCCTTAAGGTCTAAGTGCATAAAATATGCAATTCCTCTATGATCCCAAATATTAGTTGCTTTAACTACAAGAAATTAATCATCCTTCTTGGCCTTTCATAAGAGTTGCAACTTTTGAAGCTGCAATTTCACAGAACCCATGGAGATAAAGAAAATAAAATATGCCTCCTCTTTGCCAAAATTTCGAATGCAAAAAGAAATATGACTAATGCATCTCATACATTACATGCTTTTCTCCCACAACTATGTGTGTGTGCGTGTGTGTGAGAGAGAGAGAGAGATGGGGGGAGAGAGAAGAGAGGTTTTGTTCATAGTTAGGCCTCCAACTGGTCCACTTCAAAGGGAATCGAGCCCGCTATTTGTTCCAAAAAAGAATAAAAGCCTTAATGAATTCATTCTCTACATCATCCATCATAAAATACAACTATAATACAAAATTCAAATTTAGACACTTGCATCAACTAATCTTCATTCCAACCCGTGTTCCTATAACTACCTCTCTCATCTTCAGTCAATTTTTTCTCGTCCTCATGCACGCACCTTGCTTGTGTCTTCTAATGGACCAGTACTTTCTTATTTCCACACCTGTTGTCAAACAAAACTTGAACTAATACAACTCTTAAGTACTAACCACGTCTACAAATTGCAAGCTCTTGCCATATCATGATGCATATCGATCAAATAGCAAATGATGCAGATGAAGAAGGATGCAATGGACAGGAAAAAAAAAAGGTTTCAATCGTTAATTAAAGCAAGAAGGCTAAAACAGCAGTCACCTAGATACAAAATACATTTGGTCCAAATTGTCCAATCATTTCATTCGAGGAACAAGTTGAAACCTCAAAATCTCTTAATAAATTCAGTTTTTCCTTTTCTCTTCTCCCAGTTATACTGGGGTACCTTAGGAAGCGTTTTTTGGATTAGAAGATGAATTTACTCTTCAAAGCATCATTTCTGCTACTATATCACGATCAGTGATGTCTGCTTAAAGTCCACTTTTATATTTGCTATTTTCTGGTTGTTGCATGTCTCTAGTCTTGTGGTGTTACATGTTTGTAGTCTCCTACGGTTGTAGTTTGTGTCCTTGCAGCCTGTAGCGGTGAACGTGGGTAGGTAATTAGATGATTTTGGGATCCTATTGTTGTATTCTATAGAAAAGATCAGAATGGGAAGGACAATGAAGCGTTATCCTCGTTCTTAAATTTAGGAGGTTGGCTCCCTTGAAGCACCCAAGATCTTCTTCCTCTTCTTCTCTAAACTCCACGGCCATGTTATAAACAATCACTCAAACAAGTGAATAATTTTTCCCCCAAGGGTCAGAAAAGAAAGCCATAGCCCCTAAAGAGGCAAACATAGTTAAAACCATAAAAAACTCCATGCTTTTCATCAAATAACTCCCAATAAAGATAATTTAAAATCTATTTTCTAAAACAAATTTTTACAGCAACAATAGCCTCAACCAATCATGATTCAGCGGAACAGGACAAAGGATGCAGACAACAGGAGGATGGATTTATGATACCACATACCTGCGTCTGGTGTGCTAACAACGCCATGTTCCTATTTTCGGACCCTCATTTTTGAACCCTAGGTGCCCTGGAATGCCAGTAAACAGATTCATACTTACAGATATGCCGCCCATTTCAATACATATTTAAAAACTTAACACACATATAAATTCAGAACTAGAAATTAGAAGCAGCAAGCAGCATTAAAAAGAAAGTTTCTGGATAAAAAAGTAAAGAAAGGAGTTACCTTGAAAGCTTGGATCCCGTCGCCCTCTGCCGCCGGCCGCCCGCCGCGCAGATGCCGTCCTCCTTTCTCTCCCTCTCTCCCTCTCTCTTCCTTTTTCTTATCTGAAATTGCGCTGGAGTTTTCCTTCTCTCTCTTCTCCCTCTTTCTTATCTGAAATCTCCGAAATCGCTGCCCTCGGTTAAATAGCGGCAGCTAATCGAACGGGATAGGGGCGGCTTAACTTGGGCCTGGGGTTGTCTTTCGGGCTAACCGGCTTGGGATTATCGGTATCTGGATACCCGACCCGCCCGACCCGTTTAGACCACCATTTTATGGTCATTAGATAATTGTCCAATCGTTCGGTCTGTTTGGGGTCCATTCCACCCAGGCTGCTCTTCTCAACAAATTTGTTTATTTAAAGCTTCCATGTCTCATTCAGGATTTTTTTTATATATAATATACATATTTTTTTAAATATTAAAATTTATATAAATATTTTTTTTAAAATTAATATTTGCATGTATACTATTATAAGATATCCGTTTGTATATCTATCTTTCTTTTTTTTTCTTTTTTTTTTTGCTTATGTATTGATGTTATCTAATATTGTAAAAATTAATAGTTTAAAATTTTAATGATTGAAATATCCTTACATATAAAAAGAAACATATATAAGGATATATGTGTAAATTGTAGCTTTATAAAGATATTTATGTAATTTCACATATTTAGAAGAGTTTACATAAAATTCTAATTTACTTTTATCTCACTCTATATTTTCTCTAAAAATATTATTTAAAAAAATAATTCAATGATCAGATAACAAAAAAAGTTATGAAAATTCTTTCACTAATCATGAGATTATTCTATTTTATTCTTCTTTATTTATAATAACCATTAAATCTTATTTCATCATAAACAAACTTATAATATATATAGTTATAGATGTATATATGAGGGTAGATATTAAAATATGGAAAGAGATTAGAATTTTTTAAATGCATACGGTATGGTAGATTGCAATGATCAAGCTTCTTTGCTACTCTTTATGCTCATGGATGGAAGAACAACATCAATCATTTTCAAGTAAAATTATTAAGGACTTGTTTAGATATCGGAGCTCAAAATCCTATGGGATTCATGTATTGGGTGGCATAATTATGAAAAATTATTCTAGACTAGACTTGTATTCATAATATCTGAAAAACTTTGGAGTGGACTGGCCCAAACTTATAGGAACAGAAAAACCTCAAGAGATCATTTTTTTTCTCGATTCGAGCTAGCCCACTCTAAAGACCCTTGGATATTTATGAATACAAGTCTAAACTATATTGGCTTTTTCTGATTATGTTGGCTCAACCCATGAGTCATATGAGATTTTGGGGCCAAACATCCAAACATGTTCTAAAAGACTTCAAAACCCTTCACGCTCACTAACAACCTCCATGGCCATATGGTAGAAGGTCATGCCTTAGATATATTAAGTCACTTTCCTTTGAAGCTTTAAATTTTCTGAAAGAAGAAAATACTTAGTATATGGGACTCATCTTGTCACAATAACTTTGTATCAGCCATTTGTCTGTACATGAGAAGTTTTTCTAACGCTAAAAGATAAACATCTCATACAATAAAAAGTAAATGTTACAAATCTCTCATAATACTTTCCTTTAAATAATTTGTAAAAATAAAGATAAGATCTAACCATCTTCATATAAAAAAGATATAATGAAAAAAGAACTCCGGTGGCAAAGGACTTAAATTCTAGTGGCAAGAACTTTGGTGAAGGAAATAGAGAGAGAAAAGAGAAATTATATGGAAGAGGAAAAGTTCAACAGGTCAAATAAGTTCTCAATGAGATCCATTAATCTGCTGCCCACTTCAAAGGTAAAAAATAATTTTATAATTTTAATTAATTTCTAACTTAAATAAATATAATTTTGGTTAATGATGTCACTGAATCATTATATTAAAAGTATTTATGCAAAAATAGTATTTTATAAGGACATGCAAGTAAATATCAATTTAGGAGGGTATTCATGTAAACTCTAATATTTAGGATAGTATTTATGCAAAAATCAAAGAATTTTTTTTTACATGCAAACCCTCCTAAATATATAAAATTACATGAATATCCTTTCAAAATTGCTATTTATATGTATCTCTTTATAACTATTTATTCTTATATATTTATTCATTAAAGATATTTCAGTCATTTCAATTTTAAATCGCTAACTTTTTAATGGTGTTAGATGGCATGGATATATATGCAAAAAAAAAAAAAGAGTATACATGCAAAACAAGTATTTTATGAGATATATATGTAAATATTAATTTTAAAAAAATATTTACATAAATTCTAATATTTAGGAGAGTTTGCATGAATGGCTGCTTTACAAATTACAAGGCCCTTGAGTAAACATATCTTATAGCATTAATTATAAGAATATTCTATAACCTCTGCGATAGTAATGATGATATCTCCTATACAATATAGACTTACGGTGATGGACTATAAAGGATGTCATCCAGTCAGCTACACTATTATCCTCTCTAAATATCTACCAGCAGTGGAAGATTGGTGTTTTGATGCTCCACCCCTACTATAATGTAAGAAATGATTATTCTGGAATCCCTTCTAGAATAATGCTATTTGCTGAAAAATTAAGATAGCATAAGTCAAACCCTCTCATGTGGCTCCTAGCTCGATAAGTGGCACCAATGTATCATACAACAAACAACCATCTGTCGGTATCAGGAATGATTTGGTTGCAAATGATAAAACCAACTCCTCTACTTTGCTCTCTATTTTTGATGCTCTCATTGAAGTTAACCTTGAGAAAGTTAAGGGATGGGGGTTCCTAGGTAAAGTGAACCATATGATGCACAAGAGTTGTAAGTGTCAGATCATAGATTTTCTCCATTATTCAGGCCCTATTCAAGCTGGTGGCTTGAATGAAATTTGAAGCATCAATTATGGCTCTCATCACAACCATAGGGCTCTCTATCACACTCTTGAACAATCTTTTGTTGCTAGCCATCTACATGTGATAGGCAGCATAGCACCAAAAGCTAGCCCCCAATCCATAGTATCTCTGTGTCTCAACTCCTTTTCATGATGCAAAAAGATCTGAAGTTTATAAGATGTAACTATGATGGACAAGCAAATGAAAAATCCTACTCTAGATCTATTGTGCAATAGGGCACTCAAACAACATTTGATCAATGGACTCCTCTATATTTGAACAACGCTTACAAAAGGGAAAAATATCAAGCCTCAAATGGTGTAAGGTGCTCTTATAGGGCAGACGGTGGCACACCATCTTTTAGAAGGAAAGCACTAATCTCAAATGGATTCTAAGCCTCTACATCTAGCCTACATCTACCAGCTGCTAAAGCAGATATCTAGGGAAGGTATATAGTTTGCTGACTCTAACTATCTACATACCGGCTCTATCCCAACAAAGTTTGTCGATAAATCTACTAAAGGAATAGTGAGAGAGAGCACTCTATCTCTCGATTTTCCACCAAAGCAATGCTTGATATCTCCTCATCCCATCTTTTAATATTAGCATTCACCATATTGCAAACCACCTTGTTCTCTAAGGCTCCATAATCTATAATATGTAGTTTTTGTTCTCTAAGGCTCCATAATTTATAGTATGTAGTTTCTTAGCCAAAGGGATAGGTAAAATCTAAGAGTCATTTAGAATATTAATAGATCGTTCATTACCAATCAGTTATATAAATATGAATACAAGCATAGGAGCAAATGAATGCATCGCTCTCTAGATAAATAAACCCTGCCAAGTAGAGGTAGCTAGATTAATTAGCCCATCCTCCCCACACTTTGCCCTTATCAATACATTCCTGATGTTCACAGGCTTAGTACTGAATTTAACCACCTACTTCATCGTAAGTGCATTAATGATTAGATACCAAGGCCTCCTACCTGCATGGGTTAGCAAATTGACTCCCATGACCCTAAGTGAATCTATCTAGAGGCATCCGAAGAGCTCCAAAGAAAATTTCTAATTATCTACTCAACTTTAACAATGACTATCCTAGGAAGCAAGGTGCTAGTCATAGGATAAATCAATATGGAGCTTAAAAGTAACTTGATGAGAACAATCCTCCCCATCGGCAATAAAGCCCTCCATTTTCAGCCCTCTAATCTATCCTAAACTTTCTATGTAAGGCCACTGCAATCTGAGATTTTGGGTTATTTCTTCAACATTGGCACCCACAAGTATTGTCATGTACCCTTATCCTCCTCTATACCAACATAAGCTTTGATCTATTGCTTCATGTAGCCATTAATTTTTGTGCTCAATCTAATCATTGACTTATGAGTGTTGACTCTCTGGCTCGAAATCAGATCATAATCTTGTATAACCTTCCAAAGTGCCACTACATTAGGGAGGATGGCTCTCACAATAAATAAGTAGGGCTGATAGGTACTGAAGATCCATTGATCCACCTTTGTCTTGAACATCCTTGACAAAGCATCCGCATATACAATGAAAAGATATGGGGAGAGTGCTGATGTTGATCATAAGGCTTTTGGTTTTAGGGGCTCTCACCAAATCATGCATAATCTCACATCCTTCATAATTACATATATCTATTATATCATACACACACACGTGCAAGAAGAGTACACTTTTATGATTACACACACGTATAAGAAGAGTACACTTTTATGATCATAAATGAGTTAATGAATCCACAAACTTTTTTTATTGCTATTACAAATTAATCTGAACTTTCTTAAATTTACCGACATTTGAAGATATTTGACAAGTTTAGACTTTCACTTTCAAAACTCATATTAGAATGTGGATTTATAGATAAGATGGAGAAAAGGTTCTGAATCATTGCATTATAGCATGGTTGTTGAATTTCAAGTAAACAATCAAAATCTTCTATTAAATAGTGTGCATTTCCTTCATTGTTCAACTTGAATATTTTTAATTGCTTTTTATTTTTTGTACTGATTATTTAGAATGACGCCCAAGTAGAATTAGTTTCAAGACCGTCATTAGGCGGCCCAATATACATATGATAGATTTTCAATTATCACTTTATTGATTTTAATGAAGTTAAAATTAGATATATTTTATGGTTTAGCATGCTAAGATATCATAATTGTCTTTGCTTGGATATCATAAATTTATGATTTCAACATCATCTTCTGCTACATTAGTTCTCCACTATAACAAATGAAAACATAATCAAGTCTTGAAAATGACAAATGTGTTAAAATCATAAGATTTGCTTCTCTTTTAAGATTTTTTTTATATTATCTGAATGTGATAGGTATAAACACAAGTTACCTAATCATGACAAATAAACTTATGGTTTCATAAATAAAAACTTTTCTTCGTTAATGCCATGTAGTTTGGAATTTTGACTTATGATCATATTCTTGGCTTATGTAGAAGTTAAAAATCTAGCTTTATAATTTACAATATAGCATGAGGAGAAATAGATGCCAAGTCATTATGTTGTACCAAAAGCTTTAGATTTCTAAGTAAGCAATCTAATCTTTCATTTAATAGTGTAGTGATAAACACTTAATTTAAGCCACCTGAAAGCATCAAATTATATTTAATTTATTTTATTTATAAAAAATTTAATATTTTTTTTATGTTTTATAGGAAAGATAATTGTCGATACAAAGAGCCCGATTCATAGATCAAAAAGACTCAAATTTAGAGCAAATTAGACTTAAAATAAAATTAAAATAAAAGAAGGATGCATACGGTATTATAGAAAATAAAAATACTATGCAAAAAATCTAAACAAGATATATGCATCATTATAAAGAAATAAAAAAAAAATTTTGAAATTGTGAAGTAAAATGAGGTGCTGGTTTACTTAATGGGTTTGTGAGGTTTTCTTGGTAGGTTCATAAGGCTGCTATTAGCATGGCTTCATGGGATAACGGATTCGTGAGCGAGTGTGGCTGCGTGCGGTGTGGCAAGTTTGTGGCCAAGTCTTTGCAGGCGAATGCTGTGGCGAGCAGACGGATGCAACAACGTGATTCACGGTAGTGAATGGATCTAAATTTTTTTTAAAAATAATAATATTTAAAATATTTTTAAAAAATATATTTTTTTTTATCTACTCTTGATTTTTCAATCCCATCCATCCATCTTTTAATCCTTATTATTTTTTTTAATCCCACATCTGAAAACCATGTAACACCCTTTCCTCTTATCATCTATAAAAAGGCTCTTGTACTCTCACTTAAGAATTATCCCAAAAATTCTTCTAGAGTCTTGCATAGAAGAAGAGAAGGGATTACTCCATAAGCAGCTAGGCTAACAGTCTCCAAAGGAGAGAAAAAATTTTGTAACGATATGGAATAAGTTTTATTGTTCTAAATTTTCTTGTATCTCTTTTATATGCAATAAAGATTTTGATTTTTATTGTTATGAGTTCTTTATTCACTCTTTTATATGCTTTTATTTATGCTTTTTTGTTAGATTAATATGCGAAATAATTTTTATTTTCTGGAGATGCACCATAATCTATGGCTATGGAACATGCCGAAAAAAGAAGAATTATTTATCTAGTACTTTTTGGAGATGTGCCATGATCTACAGGTATGGAACGTACCGAAAAAAATAGATATTTTTTTAAGATTAATCATAACTATTTAAAAAAAGAGATACAACTCTATTAATGTAAAATTAAATTCAAAACTTTCGAAATCTTTATTTTCTAATTACATCAATTTTAGGATCGTTTATTTTTAAATAAATATTTTTTTTTATTTTGCAATCTCAACTTAATCCAAGATTCCTAAGGATACGATCTCAACTCACTCTACCTACGTAGTAAGTAGAGTTAATTTTGGTGCTATCAATGACTACACACCAAATATTGGCGTCGTTGTCGGAGATCTTGGCATGATTGATTAAAAAAAATTTAATTTTTATTTCTTACTTTAATTTTTTTTTGCTTTCTAGCTGGATTATCTTATTTTGCATAACTAATTTACTACTTTTTAATCTTAGAAATTTCCTGCTTTTTATAGTTTAGATTAATTTACTGTTTTTTATAAGCCTAGTGATTTATTGCTTTTTAGACTTAATCACCTAAATTTATTTTCTTGCAAAACCAAAAAAAATACCAAAAAAATATATAAAAAATACAAAACTATAAATCCTAAAAAAAAGGCACTAACATTTCATAATACTTAACTAAAATAGTATAACCTCAAATATAAAAATTTCTAACTTTATTGAACACTTATTTCTTTGCATTGCATCTCCATAACTAACTTTAAGGGCACAACCCATGAACTAAGATAAGATAAAAATTTGATCACCCTTCCTTAACCCATAAATCACTTCCTAGCATCTGCATAACCTAAATCTTAATCTAAAATTGATTAGGCATTGACCCTTAGGAATTTCGAGCTCAATAAGAAAAGTAATCCTAAGAGTTAGACCGGATTAGACTTAGTTAGCTAGCTGGTGTCTAGGCAAATGGTTTGTGGGATGATTGAGCACGCAGAAAGGTGATTTATAATTGATTCCGTTCGTTAATTTGACTAATTTAATTAGTGTCTAAGAAAAGCAATGAAGGAATTCTCATCGACCTTATACTTACCTGGCCAGTTAGTTGGTCAAGCTCCGACTTGATGGGCTTAAAGGCTAATTTGAAATAGTTAGGAGCTATCTAAAATTAAGATAACCTTAGGATAGAAAGTCCACGATGTGTTAACTTGATTGCAATTAACATCAAACTCTAATTAAGTTTTCTTCTTTCTCTTCTTAGCTTCAGGACTTCTTAGATTTTCTTCTTTAAAACTCTTTCTTCCCCTCTTCTCTTCTTATTAAAATAAAAGTAATAAATAAATAAATAAACTTGAACAAAGATTTATTCTAAATTATAACTGTAAGAATGTATGCTTGGTCGTAGATTATTACAACCTAAAATCCAACCTTTAGATCCTGAAATAGAACGAACCATCAAAATTATCCGAGCTAAAATCATAGACCGCAATATAAGATTGATCCATTACGTCAATTGAGGGAGTACTTCACTCCATCATATACCTACTCTCCCTGTATCCAAGTATCTCCTATAGAAGCAACTCAATACGAGATTAAGTCCAATGTCATTCAAATGTTACCATCTTTCTATAGACTTAGTAATGAGGATCCGTACAAACATCTGAACAAATTTTTTGAGATATGTTCTATCATCAAAATTCAAAATCTCTTTAATGAAGCCTTTAGGTTGAAATTATTTTTCTTTTCACTTAAAGATAAGGTCAAATACTGGTTACATTCATTAGATTCCATAACTATTTGAACCTAGGATCATTTACAAAGAGAATTTCTCAAGAAATATTTTTGAATTGAAAAAACAAACCAAAATAGAAAAATCATAACTAGTTTTTCTCAATTAGAGAGAAAAATATTCCACGAAACTTAGAAAAGGCTTAAAGATCTCATCCGCAAGTGTCCACACCATGCCATACCCAAATGGCAATTGATCCCGTGCTTTTACGATGGATTATCAAAAAAACATAGACAAATGGTTGATTCTTCCTATGATGGGACATTCATGCTTAAAAGTGAGCAGGAGGCTTGATAGTTAGTCGAGATTCCGAGCAAAAAAAATTTTCATTATAGGTCTATCACGTCTAGAGAAGCTCCCAGGTTAGGACCCAAAAGAGATGGAATATATGAGGCAAGCCACTCTATAGATATCTACAGCTAGATGGATGCACTATCCCAGAAGCTCGATCGACTACTGCAAGTTGGTCACACCTCTTCTCCATCTATACAGTCATAAGATATTTGTATAATCTGCTCGAGTCCTACTCACACTATTGGTGATTGCCCAGCAGCCCATCAGTTTTTTGAGCTTGTACAAGAGCAAACCCACCAAGCCCAAACTCATACTATTCCTAGACCAGGAAGCGATCCATTTTTCAACACGTATAATCCCGACTGGAGGAATCACCCAAATTTCTCTTGAAAATCACAACCTATGATTAACCCAGCTTCCCACAAACCTATTACCAAGTGATATAGTTCAAGAATATATTATACCTTTATTATCAGGATGCCCCTCAATCTTCTTCTAGCAACTATAGTTCTAATTTTGAGGAGAAGATTCTACAAGCTTTAGCAAGGATAGAAACCCACTTCCAGACTCTTCATTCTCACATACAATCGATAGCAAAGCTAGAGATCCAAATAGATCAATTAGCTACTGTATTCAGTAAGAGGGAGGAGGAAAAACTGCCCAGTCAACTCGAGATTAATTCTAGAGGTCAACATAGGATTGAGAATTTTAATGCTCACAAAACTTTTTCCAAACAAGCCAAATCTATTATGACCCTCAAGAATGGTAAGGTCATAGAAAAATTTGATGAAATTGAAAAGATCAAAATCAATAAAAAATTGACTGAATCTGAACCAATCAAAAAGAAGGATGATCTTAGGATAAGGGATAAACTGATATCTATAGCATCACCTAAATTATCCAGAGTTTCATTTTCGAGTGCATTAGAATTCTCTATGCCATTTAACAAGAAGGGTAAATTAGATGAAATGTTAGAGCTATTTAAACAAGTTTAAATCAATCTTCTCCTTCTTGATGCAATAAAATAGATCTCGACCTATGCTAAGTTCTTGAAAAATTTGTGCACATAAAAATGAAAATTTAGAACACAAATTCCAAAAAATATCTATCTTACTGAACATGCCAGTTTAGTCTTTCAACATGCTATCCCTCCCAAACTTAAGGATCCAAGTGCTCCTATCATCTCTTGTGTCATAGAAAACCTATACATTAAAAAAGCTTTGTTAGATCTAGAGGTCAGTATGAATATTTTACCTAGTTCAGTATATGATTTCTTTGGATTTGGTGACTTAAAACCCACTTCAATAACCTTGCAGTTAGCTAATAGATCCATTAAGGCACCACGTGAGATAATCGATGATGTTTTAGTCAAGGTTGAAGAATTTTACTTTTCAGTTGATTTTTTGGTTTTAGAGATGGAGCATTCTGATGATCCAAGGTTGATTTCCATAATTTTAGGACGATCCTTCCTAGCTACAACCAATGCATGTATTAATTATAGGACAGGAGTAATAGATGTCTCATTTGAAAATAGAAAGTTAAGGTTAAATGTATTTCAGGCTCTCTAAGGATTACAAACTACTACTTGTTTCAAAATAGATATGGTAGAAGAGACAATAGAGAAAACTATCCTTAAAAATATTTTTCAGGACCTAGTGCATATACGTTGAGAACCTTTTAGAGTGGATGATTTTGACCTAGATGAGTATATTGAAAATATGAACACATTACTAGAGCCAGCCAATTTTAGCACCACTCCTCCATGGGCTGAGAAATATGAGCCTTTACCTACAATACGTGCTTTAATATCTCTCTCTTTAGAATCATCATTGGTCCTAGAATTGAAACCACCCTCGATTACACCTGAGTATATATGTATTGGATCTTATGACATTCTTCCAGCAATCAGTGCATTAGATCCAACTCCTAATTTGAAAATCTAATTTAGAAGCATATTAGAAGAACAAATAGAAAAAATCCTTAATAAACCAAGGGTTGTAAGAGGGATTGCAAACCATCTTCCTAAAATTGATAATAAAAAAATAATAAAATTTATGAATAATGAAGTTGCAAGTTATTTTTTAAAATTAGGAGGTGAAAGATCACGAGAATTTTTCAATCCAGTATTTGATCCTATATAGGTGAGAAAGTTGGTTGATCTGGCTGAAGATGTTAAACTTAGCGCTTGTTGGGAGGTAACCTAATAACTTTATTTTTTTTTTATTGTAACTGTAGGAACTTAAAATAAAAGCATGCTAATCAATGAAGCTATCTTCAACTCCCGAAACAAAATCATCCCAGGTGCACTCTCTCCTTTACTTTTTTTTGTTTACTTTTATTTTCTTACTCCATTGAGGATAATATCAATTAAGTTGGAGGGAAAGAAAACTAATTTAATCAAGTCCTCGAGTATGGTTAGAAATAATTAGTTTTGTGTACCTAAATTTTGTTTTGATTTGATATTAATCAGGCATTCTAATTAATAAATGATTAACGGTCTAGAAAATTTTAGAGGTACTAAGAGGTAAATTATTAAGAAAACTTAATGAATGGTAGAGTTTAGACCAGATTAAATTTTAGAGTGACTCCGGAGCCCTCTTCTTACCTATCTCAATAAAGAATCTGCTTCATGAAAGTTGGATGGAAAGGTGGAGATATGCAAAAAAATTTCTAAAATTTTCTCTTAAAAAAATATTGATTTTCCATGGAGTAACCAGACTCCTTTATCTAAGTAAACATTGTGGTTCGCATCAAAAGATGGGCAATGTAAAAAAAAAAAGAGTTTTTAGCATTTTTTTCATGGAGTAACCGGATTTTTTTGTCTAAAAAAGCATCATGGTTCGCGTCAAAAGATGGAAATGCAAAAAATCGATTAAAAAAAGAGAGAAAAAAGAAAAAAAAGATAATAAAGAGGATCAAATTGTAAGACGACAATAAACCCAGCTCACATCTAGTTAGAAGATTTAAAGAGTAAAGTGAGGAGTTGGTGAAAGAAGAGCTTTTAAAATCTCTATGGCTAACACTCAATCACTAACTAGGTCGAATTGATAATCTAATGAAGTATCTCTTTAATGGTCTGATCGGGTATCACCTATTTTTAGGAATGCCTAATCTAATTTTTCATTCAAGATCGAGTTGATACACAATGCTAATATATCTATGTATCTATTTTACTCGAGGATAGGTAAAGTTCAAATTGAAAGGTATGATAAATATTTAATTTAAGCCATCTGAAAGCACTAAATTATATTTAATTTATTTTATGTATGAAGAATTTGATGATTTTTCTTATGTTTTATAGGAAAGATTATTGTAAATACAAACAGCCCGATTCACATATCAAAAGAACTCAAATTTGGAGCAAATTAAACTTAAAATAAAATTAAAATAAAAAAAAGGATGTATGCGGTATTAAAAAAAATAAAGATACTATATAAGGAACCAAAAAGGATATATACATCATTATAAAAAAAATAAAAGTTTTTTTTTGTAATTGTGAAGTAAAAAGAGATGCTGGTTTTCTTAACGGATCCGTGAGGTTTTCTTGGCAGGTTCGTGAGGCTGCTGTCAGTGTGGCTTCTTGGGATAATAGGTCCGTGAGTGAGTTTGGCTGCGTGCGGTGCGGCGGGTTTGTGGCTGACTCTTCGCAGGCGGATGCGGTGGCGAGCAGACGAATGTGGCAACATGATTCACGACAACGGATGGATCTGAAATTTTAAAGAAAAAATAATATTTAAAAATATTTCAAGAGAAAAATTTATATTTTATTATCTGCTCTTGATCTTTTAATCTCACACATCCATCTTTTAGTCCTTATTATTTTTTTTAGTTCCACATCTGAAAACCATGTAAAACTCTTTCCTCTTATTACCTATAAAAAGGCTCTTATACTCCCACTTAAGAATCATCCCATGGATTCTTCTAGAGTCTTGCATAGAAAAAAAGGAAGGGATTACTCCATGAGCAGCTAGACTAGCAGTCTCGGAAGGGAAGAAGAAATTTTGTAACTATACAGCAGATTCTATTGTTCTAAATTTTCTTGTATCTCTTTTATATACAATAAAGATTATGTTTTTTATTGTCATGAGTTCTTTATTCACTCTTTTATATGCTTTTATTTATGCTTTCCTGTTAGATTAATATTAGAAACAACTTTTACTTTCCAGAGATGCGTCGTGATCTATGGATCCGGAGCATATCGAAAAAAAAAAAATATTTACGTAGTACTTTTCGAAGACGCACCATGATCTATGGATACGAAACGTGCCAAGAAAAGATGGATATTTTTTCTAAAATTAATTATAACTATTTTAAAAAAAAGATACAACTCTATCAAAATTAATTCAAAACTTTCGAGATCTTTCTTTTCTAATTATATCAATTTTAGGATAATTTATTTTTAAAATAAATATTTTTTTTATTTTGTAATCTCAATTTAGTCCAAGATTTCTAAGGATACGATCTTGACTCATCCTACCTACATAATGAGTAAAGTTAATTTTGATGCTATCAACGACTACACATCATATAGTGATACTATATTATTAAAATTAAATATTTTTTATCATTATATTGCTATGCATTAATTCGTTTGAATTGATGTCAAAATTAAAATAGCCTTTTCAAGACTAGTACCATGTGGCCCCATGTAGATTTGATAGCTTTCAGCCATGACATAAAGAAAATGGGCAATACTATTTCAAGAGCACTTTTTATTTCTTCCGAGCGGTGAATCATATTTTATTTTAATGAACTGTTTTATCTTTAGAGCCAAAATGCAACTATATTTTTCTTACTTTCTTTCTGATATATTTTTTTCACCATTTTATACAAGCAAAGCTATAATAGCCATCATGTTTATTACCTCCATGCTCCCCACCTCTTCTGCTTTCATCCGATACCACCTGGCTTTTTGACCCTATTTTCTCTACCATATGTTCTCCTACGCTCCCAGCCGGCAATAAAACACAACCTCCATTATCTTTAGATTTTGTCTTTTCCTCTTCCTCTTCCGTTACTTTCCAGAATAAAAAGGAAATCTATTAATTTATGCAAATTTTCTTTTCCACTTGAAAATCTTCAGGAGATAGTTTATAAAGAATTTATTTTCTCAAAGGCTACCTCAACTTTTTACAAAGGGGCTGGTAGAGAGCCTCGTACTCAAGAACGTCACCCTTGTTTTTTCGCCATATCAGCTCTCCACTATAACATAAATAAAAGTAGGCTTTGTCGCCTAAATTCAAATAACAACTCTCTTGAAATTACAATTTGCTACTTTTATCTAAGGTCTTTCCTTCCTCTGCTCTATTCTGATCTTAGAAGCTAAATTAAATTCCTGTTTGCCTATATCTAGCCTCTCATGCACATTTTTCACCTTTCGAACATTTGGCCTTATGTTCCACTCTGAAACTTGCTATAAATTTATGATCACATTTTAGACCCATGAGCAATTCACCATTGCCAACATTCTATTTGATAAGGAGAAGCCAGTCTTTGTAACTATTTTACAAAATCTTCTTGTCTTAGATTTTTTTTTTTTTGATAAAGAAAAATTAAAACCGTTCTACTTGACTCACTATATTTGATTCAATTTTGACCCGTTCAATTACTTTCCATGCACAACTGCAGTAGATGTTTTGCACTATAGAGGATGGATGAATGGCTATTGCTCATCTCTCAACTCGGATTGAAAGATGAGAGATAGACATTTGCTTGTGTGTGTGCGTGTATTTGAGTGGGGCAGGGGTGAGACGGAGCATGATAAGTTGGTACCAAAGTAAATTAGTAAGCATCATATATTTGCCAATACAACCTTCTTACCATAAATAAATGAAACATAGACAAACCCTAAGGGTTTGCTGGAGATTGATTAGAAGAGGAATTAATGATTAGTTTGCTTTGAAGACGTAAGTTACAAAATATATATGAAAAAATTATAGAGTCGAAGCACAAATACGGATACAAATCTTCAATTCCAAACAAAGTTCTCCTTAGAGAGCTCCTTTCGATGATAAAACTTAGAGAAATGCTTATCCAATCCTTCTATACCCAACTGCAACAATAGAGTAGCAAGATACAACTACTTGTAACTAGCAACTTGTTGAACTATACCAAATGCACACAATAAAGATAGATCTCTAGCTCTTGGAAGTGTTTCCCTTGTCAATATTGGAGCAACTTACGCACTTTTTTATAATCATAGAGAAAACTAATGGTAGAAAATGGGAAAAAGGATACCTGAAGGAAGGACCAAGGCTTGCACTAAAAATAACAAAAATCAAACTAAATAAAAAACATCATAAGCCTTTCTCCATCAAATTTGCAATCACTTGTAGAGCAAGATTTAAGTTAGGAAAGGTTCTACAAAAGAAATGTGAAAATTTAACAAACAAAGCAAATCATTGACATTTTAACCCCCAAAGAATTGTATGTTAGAAAAGCTGAGGCTAAAAGATCAAATGACTTGTAAAATCTAAAGTCTCTGAATATCAAAGAACAATGAATAGAGCAATAACCAAATATTTAAAAAATTATAAAAGAATAATTGGATATTTCTTATACAAAAATTATGCAAAATTAATTAGAAATTTTCTACTTTAAAAAAAAAAAAAAAAAAAAATCCTAGAAGAGAAAACAAAACAACTAGCAGAATCGTCACTTAATTTCAGCTACACAAGTAAAGGGCCAATAGAAATTTTATCATCCATGCTGAAACAATATTATCTATGCCATCCAATACAAATTGATCTCCAGCATTCTTCATCCAAAAGAGTTTACAACAGTTTGAATAGAAGATACAGCAAAAAGAACTCAAAAGAAAATAGAAAAATATCATTTCTTATACATTTTTTAACCTATAGAGAAATAGAACCAACCAAATTCATGGAAAATGGCTCAGAAAGGTAGACAAAAATTCTATCTCTAGTGGCAAATACCAAAACAATGATAATAAAAATCTAATCCTTGAGAAAGAAACCGAAACTAAAAAAAGTAAGGCTATAGAAAACTAGCCTAAATGAAGGCGGTTAGATGATACTCTCGAATCAACTAAGCCAATCCAACCAATAATGTAGCTGTGATAAATTAAGCTCTCTCAAAATAGATAGGCAAAAGATAATAATCGATATGAAACCTCAAAGTGGGAGAGGCCGTTAGAGCTGCAGAAGAGGCCGTACTTGCTTTAGTTCTCAGAGCAACGGTTGGTCTTCTCCATGATGGCTTTGATTGCGAGGGTCGGGGAGGAGTCAGGGGCATACATGTTGAGAGACGCCTCTAGCTTCTTCAGGGATTGCTTCTCACACTTCACGAAGGCCCTGGACTGCACGGGGTCAACTGCAGATGCCGGTGGTGGCGAGGAGAATGGAGGACAGAGTCACGACGGTAAAGATGGTCTTGAGATGCGGGAGATGGATTCGTTTTCTTCGGCTTGGGAAGCGATGGGGGAACCACGGTTTGGGGGAGAGTGAGTTGGAAAACGTGGTGGAGTGGACAAACCATTTTGCTCCCCTCTCTATCTCTCTACTAACTTCCTTCTTTCCTGCTTGTCGCTCTCTTTTTTTTCATTTATTTTTCCCTTTGCTCTTGTTTTAGATGTGTTTGTCAAAGAAGAGGTGGAAGATTTTACCCCCAAAATAAATAAATAAAATAAAATAAAGCTGGGGAAGAAGAGGAGGGAAGAGGATTTGGGTGGGTAGCGATGAGGTGGAGGGAAAGAAGATTGAGGCGGGGTGTGATGATTGGGTGAGGGGCGTATGGCGTGGGTGCATATCTGAGATTTTCCTTGGATCTCATGACCGTGGTGATCTTGATTTCATTGGTTACAAGGTTGTTAGACTTTGTAATACATAATTATTACCGAAAAAAGTTCGTAGTTTATTTCGTATAGGTTTTTGCTGCATGACCTTCAAATTGGACGTTGATCAAATCTAAGGGCACTTGTGCACGGTAGAGGTGATGTATTTATATGATAAAAATATCTCAGAAAAAATTGGTGAAGAATGATATAGTAATTTATACCATGAGATAAAGGGGAACAAAAAAAAAAAAGACACAATGAAACAACCTATGTTCACTCTTGTTTTTAGTGATCAAGATTCTTGATCAAGTTCTCTCTTTATTCCTTTTGCCATCAACATTGTGGCTTACATTGTCTATGATGTATAAACTTTGAATCCAGACATTTCTTTTAAAAGTTTTAATCCAATGTAGTATTGATGGATTTGCCTCATTGAACATATACAAAATCAACGTAGATACGTGGTTGTAAAAGTACTCTTAGAACCACAATCTTTGCACTTTAGCATATGTAAACCGTTATGCAAGATTAATAGTTTGAATTGAAACCACTGCATGTCTCTTCTAAAAATTTCTCATATCAATAGGAAATTTGACTCAATGGCCCAGTCTTTAACTAGATATGATTCCAAGCAAAATTATTTAACATCACGGAATTATTCCCCTCAATTTATTCAGTTGCTGCAGTTTTATTGTATTATCAAATTTTAACAACAAATGACAACAACACAGTTTTATGCAAGGTTTTTTGGTGAGAGACTATAAACTAAAGGTAATAAATCGAAATATCTTAGCGCTACGAGGTTTTTATTTTCCAGGTGTTTAAGAAAACCCTAATAATAAAATAGGGATACAGCAAAAAAAAAAAAAAGTGCGAGAACATATGTATTACTGCTGGGTTTGAGACAACATTATAAAATATGCAAAAGGATGGGCATTATATATCATATATATCAACTTCAAGATACGGGAGCAAGCTTGTTGATGTTTGATCATAGGTGAAAACAAATTTGTTTAGCAGCAGATCCAGTGACAAATGTTCCAGGAAAAGAAAACAAATGGAACAGCCAGCTCTTGGAACTGAACAACAATAGAATGATAAGAGAATTTTTCAATTTTTCACACTCTAAATGCTGCCAGTGCATCCCTCATAGCAGATAAATAATCATCAAAATGCGTGGTCATCCTCAAAGAATTTAACAATAGCATACAGACAACCTTGACAAAATCTAAAGATAATCAAGTAACCTCCATTTATTCTCATTGAGGAGCTACCAATTGAGTTCAAGATTACAATATTTCCTCAGAAAACATGCAAGAACATGACCATTCAACAAGTCTGAAACAATTTAAAACGTTTCGGTATTCAACAGACAAAATTGCATTATGCAAAACCTCTTTTCTCTAACTTTTGGACAACTCTGTCAGGCTAAATGGAACTAAAAGTGTACAACCTCTGTGTAGGACGAAGCCAATTTCCGGTAGCTGTCAACACAAAAACCAAATGCTAATGAGTGCGAACTTCTCATATATGGCCTATGAGTTTTGAATAATGGCAACTAGAATTTGCACTAACTAGCAGAACTTTGTCTAATGGAAATAAGATTTGATGGTTATGTAAGAAGGCAGCAGGATCTAAAATGACACAACACCTCCATCAACAAATGACAGGAAGCATGTAATAACTCTTCACTACTCCCATTAGAATTTGTCTCAAGGGCATAAGGTTTAGGATATAGCTTCTGTGTGCGCGTGCATGTGTGTGTGCATGTGACAGAGAGAAAGAGAGAGTGAGAGAGAGTAATATTACCAGTCTCTCCTGAATTAAATTCTAAGGCAGGTTGCGGTTAAGCAAGCCTTGAAAAGAGACGTATAGATCCTTGTTATCTGCACCAAATATCTCTTCTGCCTTTTTTAGAGTTTCCTGCAAGTCAGTAGAAGGCATGTAACACAGATTATCTACAACTGACTTGACATATAAGAATATTTGCCACATCAGCAGTGAACAAAGGATGCAACAACTTACTTCCCGTGACTGTCTGTGAGCATTGAGTTCCTTGATATTAGCTAAAAATGCTCCAAACTGTTCATAGGAGAGTCGGCTCCTGAAATGCACAACCATTGGAATAGTTTTATAACAAACTGGCATTAGCTAATCCTCTATAGCACGTCCAGAAGCATATACCGACCTAGCTTGACGGAAGAATTCTTTTCCATCAATACGAGGAGTGCATCCTGAAAACAAGAAATAAAGTAATTTATCATAAGTTTGTTAGTATAAATGATTCATGCTGAATGTTCTGATCTGTAAGAACAAAATGGGATAGTGAAATGATTTAACTATTTCAAAGCAGTTTCAGCCTGTTTCAGGTTAAATTATATTAGCTCCAGTTAATGTCCATTGGCTTGGGTGTAACTGTTGAATTTATCTGAATAGGATAAACTAGACAAAAAAAAAAAAAAGTAAGTTTTATTTATAATATATTAGGCATACACTGCCATCTTCCATTATCTAGATTTTCCTGCATTTATCTACTAAGTCACAAATTTTATCTAAAAATATTGCTATCCTTTTTCAGAATATTCCTTAGCTATCTAGAGCATACCAGACAGCTATAATAATTACAATTAGTTTTCAAATGTCTTATGATCACTAATAATTGTTAAATTTTCCAATGTTACAGGTCTTCAAAGTTTTCTGTTATCTTGTAAATTTAGAGTATGTAATTCTAGTTTTGACCCATATCTGTCCAAGAACATCCAAAGTACATAAAACTTTATGGCTCTAGGTAAGCAAAAGAAATTCTAAACCATGAATTTTGGCTGGTACTCATAAACCTGGCATAGAGCGCCCACGAGGAGGAGAGCTAGCTGCTGAGGACTGCTGGCTTGATGGATACCATGGTGAAATTGCAGTGTGCCCTTCAAAGCGACGTTTTGTTGGTGAAATGGCACCAGATGTCAATTTTGGTGATCCTGCAGCAGAATATCCTCTAGGAGACCCACTAGTTGATGTTACTTTTGGTGTACCAGTTGGAGTGAGACGTGGAGTGATATGTGGAGTAATGGAGAATTTTTGCCCAGCTGGGTTTGCCGCTGTAACAAGAAGATGGCTCAAATTTCACCACCAACAATTCAAATTTCTGATAATGATCATACAATATAAGCTTATACATGCACCATCTTGAATCATGTTTCCCACTTCGGCAGATCCACTAACTAGATTTGATGCCGAGCAGCTAATGGTCCCTTCATCTTCTTTTCCATAAGCATGAAAGTAACCATGCAAGCAACCAACAATAAGAAACGACTTCAGCATGGAAACACAGTCAGTTAAAAAAAAAAGGATCTTAAGCCAAAATACAAACCTTTCCAAGAAGATGCTTTGGCAACTGACTGATCATAGGTCCTAATATCAACGATTTGTTGTGATGGCTAAGAAGAGAAAAAGGAGATTGTTATTAAAAGAAAAGAAAAGCCAAAGAAAATTCAATCATCTTAATTCATTAGGAAAACAGAAAGCTTCTGAAGAGTATGCATCAGGAGATTTAATTGCAAATAATTGGATGAACTTACAGATGAATTATCATCATTCAGTGACTGCATCAAATGCCTCTTGAATGTCTCTAACTGCCGAAGGAAACAGTGTCTTAGACTTTCTAAAGAAGAAATTGATAGAGAACACGAAGATTCCAGATAAAAACAACAGTAGTACATATGAAACATAGAGCTGAAATAAAATCAGGTGCAAAGAGCAATATATCATTTGCCTCGAGTCATTAGGCATATGCTATATCATGACACAGTTTATTATGTTATAACAATGGATTTGCCAGACACTTAGGTTACATTAGGTAAAGACAAAAGAAGCCTCACTTGCAGGACAAAGTACAATAAGAGGCCATTAGTCCAATACTCTGCCAAGCCAATTAACCAAGCAGCCCTTGCATCAGTGACATCACACAACTCTGTTCAAGAATGGCTGCTAGCATATACATTACTCTGCCAGTTGTGACGTAGATGATTTTGGTTCAGCTACTTGCAGCCAATCAATATTTTTTAAAACTTCCATAGACCATTTTTTACTCAATAGTTTGTGTATGCAAAACTAATTATCTTCATATAATAAGTTGCTCTCTCTCTCTCTGTGTGTGTGTGCGCGCGCGCGCATGTGCGTGTGTTTAAAACCTTCAGAATCTTCATGTCAAGGAGATCTCATTTCACAATTGAAATGTAATTTCAACTTGATTTAATCGCGATAAGTGGAGAATGTTCACGTAGCCTATATTTCTATTTGTGGATCAAATTATTATTTCAGATAGGAGTCTTCATGAACACTTTTAAGAGTCCACTCCCAAAGAAATGCACTGGTTCCTGATTACAGTAAACAGCATAGCACATAATTATCCAATAGAAACGTATTTTACTGGAAGTAGTCTTCATGATTTTCGGCATCATCATATACGCACTACCCATCTCAGAATTACCTCCTAAACTTATGAAGGAAGCTTATATTGAACATGTTTTCTGTCTTTATGTCTCCATGTGGGAGTATCCTTGTATTAAACCTAATGAAAATAGCACACATTATTGCATATCATCGAGCTATGGACCCAAGTGCTTCTAATCATAGTTAAGTATTTCCAGTCATGTTCGCTCATGTTCACCTCCTTTCAGACTTCCACAATAGTTATTGAAAAATGTATAAAAGTCATGTTTTAAGATAATTTGTGAAACTTCATCATCCAAAAACAAGCATTGATGTCTAACATGAGGCAGAGGAAGCTTTCCTTTTTTGAGAAATCTTGTAGCCAATGACCTAATTTGCCCCTACCAATAAAAAATGTGTACATCAATGAACTCATATCATGCCCATAATTAATTAGAAAATATTGAAATTAACCTAAGCCAACCAAAAAGAACCTTTTTCCCTATCAAAGGAAACATAAAGAGTACATTTCAAACCATAAAACAAACTACAAGAACAATTTTTATGCCATTATTAACTTAAATATAAAAGGTGAATACAAGAGATACCCAACATGTCGGATTCCTAACTGAACATGCATAAAGCATACATTTTGAGCTTTTAAGTGAGGCCTCAATAGAGTCACACCATCAAGATGACTTAAACTAATCAAGCTAATTGAGCTTGTAATGCTTGGAAAAAGACATCAGGATAGTTCTCTTCCAGCACATCCCAAGAATGATGGTTTTACATCAAAAAAGATGAATCCAAGCCATGAAGTTAGGTCAGATTTTTCTTTGAAAGAAAACAAAATGTGAGTAGTTTTCAGATATCTTGGGAGAATTCCTGCATCTCTCGCTTCAAATTCTCCACAAAAGTGGAAAAGGAAAATTTCATTTTTAGTTTTGCTAAATCTTCACCTTTATTATGAGTACACAAGGATGGTGGTAAAAGTTGAGGACTTGAGGCAATGAAAATATCCTTCTTTTTTAGGAATTATTTTTAGATGATAGTTGGTGATTCTCAAGGTGATTTCAAATCCTACAAAATATATTTATTGTGTCTAGCCCAGAAACTCCATATGCATGCAAATGGGACCCAACTAGAAGTAGAAATGTCAGATGGTAGTATGGAAGCTGGTGTAAAAGAGATGTTAAGATTTCTTCTTCCATTTGTAGGATCTATGAGGACTACAATTTAGCCACAAAAAGTGATTCACTTTAACCCATAGAATAACGACAGTAATTAAAATATGTCTCAGCTTTGACCCCTATAACTGATCAAGAACAGTATTTTCTATATTGATCCATTGCCATCCTGACCTGATAAGGTACTAGTGCATACAATATAGGGGCTCAATACGATACTGAACCAACACATCACAAAATTGTCACAACTCCAACAGCACACCATTTGTTTGTACGGGGATGTACCATAGTTCACAGTACTACTCTCTATACCCATACCATACCATTTTGGTATACCGTCAATATGAGTCGGTCCGTGCTACACATCTGTTTTGAGGTGATATGGTCTAATACGACGAACCACAGTACCGACCCAACCCATACCATAAGCTACCAATACAAGGTCAGCTACCGTAATTGAAAACCTTAGATCAATGCGTTTGTTTAGGTTCTTAATGAAGGCCTTACAGAGTCATGCCTACAAAATGATTCCCGTGCAAACAAAATCAGGATAATGGGGTCTCACAATTTTAATTTTGTAAAGACTTGTCCTTTTAAACTTTACAGAAATGTTAGGAGAGGGTTCTGCATCAAACCATTTTTTTTAAAAAAAAAAAAAAAAATCATAGACATGGGTTTGAGCACAGAATTTTAATGCAAATTTTTGTCACGGTAGCAAACAGATCCAGATTATCAGAAAAACTCTTGGATTATTTATGAAACTTTATTGATCATATGATTCTCTGAGCAATTCTCTCGAGTAATAAAACTAAACAAATCAACAATTCACAAATTTGCAATTTCACCATGATATAGAAAATTAGATATTCCAAAATCACTGACAGATTACAGATCAGTGGTACTCTCTCCTCTTGTTGCTGTTGTTGGTGGTGATATACGCTCCTGACTTCAGAAGCAATAGGCCAATTCCTTCATTGGAGCACGTCTCAGATTTTTAACACAACTAAATGTATATTAGCTAAAATCTTTAGCAGCAGTCCAACCAAATGTATACAATATGAAGTAACTTTCTAGAAACATAAAGAAAAAGGACAAAAAGGATGAAAGAAGACAGCGTCGCACCTTTGCTAAATCCCGGGCTAATTTCTTCGACGTCTGAGCCAGTGAATCACGCTCCTTTGACAGTTCAATCTAATCAAAAAAATTAAACTTAAAAAAAAAAATCTTCAAGAAGCAAATCACCAACAAATGCAGCAAAAGAGGATTCGATGGCTCACATTCTCCTCCCGAGCAACCCTCAGCCGGGCGTCAGCCTCCTGAAACATCCGGTCGAGATGTGAGAGCTTGTCCTGGAGCTCCGCGATCACCCGATCCTTCTCCGCCACCTTCTGCCTCATCCTCCCGTTCTCCAGCTCCAGCTTCGACACCCGGGACGCGATCGCCATGGAAGTGATCTTCCTCGCCAGGTCCAGCTGCTCGTAGGGGTCCGTCGGGATCACCGCCAGGATTTCGTCCGGAAGGTGGTAGTCCGCCCCGCCACCGCACCCACCGCCGCCGCTCTGCGTCATCTCGGCCGCCGAAAAAATCCTAACCCTAGCTCCGGATCGAGACACGAAGGCTAATGAGGGGCTTGATTTGACACTTTTGGGAAGCCGTCCGTTTCCTCGCTGCCTCACTCTCGACCCTCTCTCTCTCTCTAAATTTCTCTCGACCTTCCGAGGGGAAGATGGAAATGGTGGGAACTTTGCGCCTAATCGTAGGTGATGATCTGGGAGAAGAGTGAGGATATAGATTTTTTTTTCGTGCTATAATTGCTGTTTTCTTATGTCCCCCCCCCCCCCCCCCCCCCCCCCCGGGTGGTGGGTTCGGTGTACTGGTAAGGGTACCGAGAAGTAAATCCAAATATTGGTTTTTTCCGGGGTACGCTGTTTTGTGCGGCGAATCCGCGCTGCGAAGGATGAATTGGAAGAAAAATAATACGAGAAATGAAAATAATAATAATAATAATAATAATATCCTGCAGCGAATCCGCTGCGAAGGATGAATTGGAAGAAAAACAATACAAAAAATAAAAATAATAATAATTATTATTATTATTATTATTATTATTATTATTATTATTATTATTATTATTATTATTATTGTTATTATTATATTTTTTATTAAATTATTTTTAACAATAAATATTATTATTATCGATTTATAATATTTATTTATACTAAAAAATAGAATAATATACAAAATTATAATATTTATAATTTATAATTATATAAATATTTAATTTTAATTTAATAAATTAATCATATATGAATAAATTTATTTTTATGTTAATTATATGCATAAATAACTAATTTATAATTTAATTTAAATAATTAATTACTCTTACATAGAAGTAACTAAAAAATAAATATAAATAAAAAATAAAAAAATATATGAAGGTTTTGTCAAGAAGTTAACAGAATAATTTTATCAATATATAAACTCATTATTTACATGCTTCATCCATTCATTTCAAATTGAAAGAATATAAATTGATGATCCAAATGGATAGGCAGCCTCTTCTTTTCATCCATTTTTTGTAGATTTTTTTGAATCAAATACTGAATGAAAGGCATCTATCCTTTCTTTCATGACCCCATCCAAATATAGGGTCAAGATTTCAAATTTGCACATAAGCTTGAGTGATCTTGGTACCATTATCCAAATAAAAAGATAACCTTTTACATTTTATATAAATTTATAAATAATTTTTATATATCAATTATGATAATATCAATTCTATATTTTTTATAATATTACATGATGGCCCATCCCTCTTTTAGTTAAGATCAGAAGAGCTTACCAATAATACTAATTTGTTAGCTTACATGGACAGTTTGCTGAAAATTTCTATTTATCTCGGTTGATATAGAAATTATTATGTGATATAAATTTGTTGTCACTCCTTATCCTCATGAGTAAAATTCATCCTCAAAACCCATCCTAATACCATTCCCTTCTCCAATCCTAACCACCAACCCTACTCCCCAAAATAGTTGGATAGCATCCACCGCCACCATTACCCCAGTTCCCCCAACCCCCACCTCCTGACAACTGTTGTCCCTAACCTCCATGCAAGTGGGTTGCGAGATTGTGTGTGATGGCACTGATCATACTTTGCACTTCCTTCCCCCCCAACCCAACCCTAATATCATCATCCCTATTGTCTCCCCTCCAGTCTACCATAAACAATCCTTTCTTAATTGCTTTTGCCCTCTTTTCCTCCATGGTTACATCACAAAGTTGGAACCTATGCACCTCTAACTCTAGCAAAATCCTCACATCACTCACCATTGCATCCTAAGTACTTCTTTATTCATCTACAATGCCACCGGTGGACTAATTCTCATCTCTCTCTCTCCCCCCTCTCACACTTAACCCTTACCTTGGCACCAGTATTTTTCTTGCAAGAACTCAATTTTGACGAAAGGGAGGCCACATCTCTCCTCCAAAAGCATCTAGAGTTAGAATTGGCATATCCAAAATCCCTCCACCATTGCCTATTTCCCTCCAATCTGTTGGAATCAGTAGCCTCGCCCTCCACCAAACTGTGAGTTGGTGCCTTGAGACCTTGATCCTTAAAGCTTGAGCGCCTTCTAGTCTCCTCCCATTCTTAATTCTTTCCGAACTTGAATGCAAAGGTCAAATTGCTTGTTAATCATGGAATCCCTAATGACAAGATGGAGCATGTCCTCAATAATGTGAATATTATAAAAGTCTTTTACGAGAGACCCATCATAAGGATCGGAAGAAATGATTATTTTCCTCAAAGACTACGATCGGCTAGAGTTGATCATTCGCCGTCTGCTACTTCTCAATTTGGATCTCAAGAGCCGGTTGATCTTGAAGATTGAATATCACAACTATTCTTGCCATTGTGGTTGGAGAAGCTGCCAAAGCTAGCAAAAATCGAATTCCAACCATAAACGGGGCCAGGGGATGGAGGTGGTGGTAGTGGCAAGAGTTCGATTGTGGGAGCTATATGGCTATCTTAGGGAGGATAGTTGAGGGTATAGATTGAATGAGGAGATAGTGAGTGAATTTTGTTCATAGAGATAATGCTGATGATATATCCATATTATATAATTATCTCCATATCAACTAACAAATAGACACTTCCGACCAACCATATCTATGTTAAGTGACTCCAATTGGAAAGAGTAGGCCATATGGTAATAATATGAAAAATGAAGAATCGATGTTATAATAAATAGACATGCAAGAGGATATTACAAATTTGTACAAAATGCAGTAGGTTATTTTTATAGTTTTTTTTTCTATTTTAAAATAAATTATTCTATCATATCATCAAGAATAATTTATGCCAAATTAAATAAAAAAATATTATTATTTATTTTTAAATAATTATTATAATCTTAAAATAAAAAAATATTTTCTAGCAGTTTGGATTAAAGTAGAACAAATAAAGAGAGCTTATTTCCATTAAACTAGTTTTTAACCCACAACCCGTGCAGACTTCAAGAACCGTGCACAAGTATTTCATCCATGTGTTTCATGTTACATCATACATGAAACCATCACAATCTAAAGGTCTGCCATGAAATAATCAGAGATAAAGGGCAACCCAACCCGGCCAAAGGCACATGGATCTGCGGTGCCGTGCAAGGTCAGCACCGTGCACATGGCAGATTAGGGCTTCCAAAAAACCCTGAAATCTCCACAATTTTTTTTTTAACAACAGCAACATAGCAGACTAGGGCTTCCCAAAAAACCCTGAATCTCCACAGGCTTTTTTAACAACAACAACAAAGAAAAACCTAACGTAAAGCAAGGAAGTCCCAAACACCCATAAATGTGAGATGCCATGCAAGGCAAGCAGGGTATAATTAGGGCTTCCCAATAAACATTTTTTTCCTAAAAAAAGAAAACAAAGCAAAAGCAGAACATCAAGCAAGGTAACCCTATGACTTATCAGAATTCATGGATTTTCAATTTCAAGATAAATGAGTTTTAAGATTAACTAAAAGTCATCACAAAATTTTATAATTTTATTAGGTTCCACCTGCAAATGGCAAATATAACATTTCATTTCATTGTTACAAGTGGGATTTACTTGGTTCCGTTCCAGTCGGATAAACAGTACAAATTTATGATACAAGCCGCTTACATGGAAAGATTAAAAATTAAAAAAAAACAAAATAAAAACAAAAGCGTGAACAATGAGTATATCAGTTATAACCAAGCCATGTCTATAACAACGAGCTGCAGACCATTATGTCTGTGGCACCCACCGCAGCCCAATGAAGCCCAGCTTCATACCTTCACCGTGACAAATTGTTGTCCGTTGCCCACCGAGGATCTGGATATCTTTCCCTTCAAACTGGGGAAAATGTAGAAGCTTATGTTACAATTTCTTCTCCATTTTGGGGGTTTTCTGGAAAAACTTGGCCCTGGTCTCGCACATCTCTGAACATAGAAAAGAACGATACAATGCCATCAGATGAAGCTCCTCCTAAGATCCAAAGCAGGAGGGAACTAAATGGGTTGAGCAGGCTGGAGCCAGGAGCAGTTCCTGTTTGTCGAGGAGGACCAAGAGCCGGAAAGTGGAGGTCATTGCTTCCTGAATCAGGGCTGTCCCTTCCTGACTGCTCTCGAGTTTCTGAACTTTCAGCAGACCCCGGACGATCAGGTCCCAAATGAAGTCTGGGTCCATCTCCAACCTCATTACCGACCACACCACCGTTTCTCACATTTACTCTAGCAATATGCACGGTCGAGGTGTAGATGGTTGATGATGTGATCTGAACACCACCCTGCTGCTGCATCTGACCTCGGTTCCTCATAAACCTCTGAAGGGCTGGGACCTATGATGGGGTTGCAGAGTAAAATGATTGAGAAAGGCTAGAAAGCACTAACAGGTCCCTAAATTGTTCCAGTAGTTTTCGATGGTACATAAGCGGAGGCTAGTTGAGGACAACCCAAAAAGACCATGTTTGACCCTTCAAGGCAGCCCAATTAATGATAGGTAGCTCGTCATGCAGTAAATTCTTCAGACAAGAAAAAATGCATATAAAGAGCAGAAGCAATGTAAAAAGAAGACGAGGGCCTCCAGGAATTTATCAGGAAACGGACAGAAGATAGGCAACATGCAGAGCATTTTACATAATTTCTTATTAAAGGGCAACAGGAGTCCTAAAGCTGCATCTCAGGATCTTCGTTCAGGATCTCTCAGACCGATGCCAAATTCAAGCTTTCTTAAAAAACTGGCAGTGGTTACTTCTTCAACATTAAGATCATAGATTAAGAAAAGTAAGAAGAGCAGGAGCAAAGGAACACTTCCAAGAATCAATGAACCTAAAATTGAGTTGGCTATAGTTGTTTAAATAATAGCAGCTATTTAATAAAATAACAAATTGGTGCTATCTTATCGAGCTGAAAATAAAATTACCTCAAAGCGATTCCAGAAATAAAGAATTAAGTGCTGCATGAATGCAGCAGTCGCAGAGAAAGCGAGATATGAAAAACCTGGGGAATGGTAAACAAGGATTAGTTGCTTCGAAAAGAATTATCTGTAGTGCCCAAAATGCCTCTTGTTCCTTTATCCAGGAAATTCAAAAAATATCAAGCCAACAAATCAGGAAGCATATTTGTAAAAACTGGAATAGGGGGTACATACCATAAGGATACGAGAAAAAGTAGATGTGAAAAACCAGAAAGTAGAGCAAGAAGAAGCGAGGAAAAAACTGCATAGATATCGATGTACGCACACTGCAAACCAAACATAGCTATACAAAGTCAGCCAAATTTAGGGCCCCAATTCCAGCTAAACTTGTCAGCAGGAAAATCCATTCGTTGGACATTCTTTCTAGGTAATTCTCATGCATCTTAGGCAATTTTTATGGCAGTTGCTATATGCATTTACAAGTTCATTGTGCACTTCCTTTATGAGCTGACATGGAACACGTGATTGGAAGTGGTCTTCAAACTGCTGATCATGGGAATACCACTTCCAATCACAAGCAGCGCACCTGCATGTAAAGGAGCAGGTACCAAACTCTTGCATGAACAGTGTATTCTTTCGTAAAGGATAGATAGCTTAAGCACAACACTATCACCATGGTCCGCATGGATCACAACTGCTATGATTTTACAATACTTTAAGGCATACTACCAAAGAAAGAAGGGAACTCAGGGAAGTACCTGATCATTGTAAATAGTTCACACAACCATACAAGAGTTAAAACCAGGAATGCAAGTAGTTGGTCATCGTAAAACTCAAATAGAAAAAACAGGATTCCAATCATAATCTGCAGCAACCAAGAATAATTTCTATCAGAAGACAAAAAGCACAAAAAACAACCAAAGCCACAGGATGATATCATAAGTATGCCTTCCAAATGATTTACATAGCTTAGTTTGTAGAGACCAATAAATTTAAAATTCACTCACCGGAACAAAAACTAAAGATTCAATCACATGCACAAATATCAACTGGAATGTGGGAAGCTGATGGCGAGCATGGTGCTGGAGCTGCACTGGAAAAATTACAAAACAGAAAGTGCACCACTTTATGTGGGAACAACTGTTTAATAGAAGCTGTCATTTACTAAACCACATGGAGGGGAAAAAGAAACACAAACCCGTGAACTTAAGCATGCGAGATTGTGTCTCTCTCAAAGTAAATGAGACAGACATGGTTGTCGTGAAGAAAACAAATAGTGACATAATAAGCACGCCACATTTTGTCACAAAGTAGTCTGCGCAGGCCAAAGATCAGACTCTATTAGATAAGATGATGCAAGGAGTTCATTATAAACCCAGAAAAGCATCTATTCCACCCAAAAAGATATTAAAGAAATCATTTTTTTTTTCATTAACAATTCAATCACTATCCAAAATCTGCTAAATCTTTCCTAGCATTGCAGTGTACTCAGATTGTTAAATAGCATTTCTCCTATCATTGGTCACTGATGACAACAGGAGAACCATGACCAGCCCAACGAACCACTAAATAGGTCTCAGATAATCCAGAAGGGGAAGACAATCATAGCAGAAATCAAACCAAAGTTCTTCATGCCTTTCACTTGGTTGCCAACTTGCCATTAATAACTGTTCAAATTGTGAAGTAGATGTAATAGCAATTGGATTTATGTGAGTGCTATGATCAAACAAGGTGGTACATAGGCACCCAGTATCATCCCATGCCTTCAATAACATCCAAAAATCTCATTACAGTGATGAAGATCCAATATGAGAAATAATAAGCAGTGCAACCATTGAAAATGCTTGCGCTTTATACCCGGCATCGTAAATTACTTGATTATATAGACTAAGCAAGCATACCTAATAAGCCATACACAAAGTAAATAAACATCACAGATCTCCTTAGTAGTATTTTTAACCTAGTGAAGTGATAATTTTCTTGAGAGGAAAGATTGCTTTGACAAACCTCCAAATCTTGCAGGACCTTCCCCTAATTCATGTCCATAACTAAGATCATAAAATTCCTTTGTTTGAAAGTTATAAAGATAACCTGCAAAAATGTTGCAAATCATTCATGTAAATAAGTCCAAAACTTTACATGTAAGCACATCTTGCTCTATCTGTGCATTAAAATTTCAAACCAGTAAGGATGATGTTAACAATGAGTATTTTAAAGGAAGCTGACAAGTAGCTTCAATTAAAAATAAAATACAAAATAAATGTCTGGATGGTTTCGAAATAAGAAATGCAGGCTACTAAAGGCACAGTGGTAAAGGGTCTCAAATTCAAGCAAAAAAGTCATAAAAGAATAAAAGGTCAAAGAAAAGTAATAGTAATAAGTAGTAGACACTTTCCATTACAGGGGACTCTAGCTTCAAAAGGAACCAATAGCAAAATGAATCCAAAAGCACAAAATTATTTGTATGGATGATATATACTACTTGAACTATGTCCAGGATGTATCAGTAGAAGATCCTGAAAATCAATAAAGTGGGTAAAGACTTCTCAATAAGGTTAATTAATAAATACTCTATTTTCAGTCAGAACAATTACAAATAGCTTGACAATGGTTCTCAGTCCCGCCTTCAGTTGGTACCACAGCAGTGGGAAGAACTCCACAAGCAACAGTTACAATACACTAGCTTGTTGATTCAAAGAAAAAGATATAAAATGCTTTATTTTTTTAAAAAAAAGAACTATTTAAATTTCTCATGATATAGAGAACTTGCAAAAGCTGGAGTCATAAAATGTTTGATCAATATGGGATGGTAAATACAAATGTAAATATTAGGAGGAAAAAAGTAGTGAGAACATAAACAAAAGACAGCAGCATATTTGAAAATGGAAAGCATAGTAAAGAATCCTTTTGCGATAAAACATAGAAAAAATGAATTCAAGCTTAAAATTGTACTAAGTAATACATGGAATTCTATGGACGACAATAGCCAAGGAAATCTTAAATTGTCATAAGCACATTAGGATCGTGGCAGTATGAAGCTGAGTAGTAAATGGCCAAAACTGAAAATGCTATATTTTAGAAAAATATACAGATATGAACAATGCAACGGGTAGAGAGAAAAGTTCAACACAGGCAAAGAATTGCTGATACATCAGGCTATTTGAGCAGACTGATTATCTAAGAACTAGCATAAAGAGGAAAAGACCAGGATATATCGTATAGAAATATGTTATAAACGAGACTAACCTTTGCTGAAAGAAGTGAAGTTGACAAAAGGAAAAAACATTATAAATTGGAATAAAAAGTCTGTTTGGGACTTGCATTCATAGACTCCCACTCAATGAAGATACACATACACCAGCAATTGATTCATAGAATTGAAGCTGAAATCTATGAAAAGGGTACAGAGGGACATTTACAAAAGCAAATATAAGAAATTTCTACAGGCATTATGTTTTATCCTATTTGTTTATATTATGATTCATATGGGATATTTGGGAGGAACATTTATAAACACAAACACAAGGAATCTCTGCATTATTGGTTTCACCAGAAAGGAAATGCAGATTTTCAGCTTCTCATTCTTCTCTTAAAATATTGAAAAAAAGGAGGAAAACCAAGGATTTCTCAAGATTTGAGCCAAATCCAAGCTAAAATCAGGTAATGAGCCTCTTCAACTCTTCATTTCTTGGCTTTTTCTGTTTAGAGGCTGAAAATCGGCAATAAAATGGGAATATAAGGGAACGTTATGCCAACTTTTTTTGATTTTGGTATAATTTCATAATATGTTATAGATCTATAGATGATCTATACAATACCATCAAAACAATTATATTCATTAGCTATATAATTTTTAAATTAAAAAAATATTTTAACTAAAAATTAAAAAAAATAACTCTCAAAAAATTCTGTAAAATAGTAGCAAGATTAGGGGCATGCATGCTACTCTCTATCAAATTTATTTAAATCTAGGCATGACCAAACGCATCATGATATAAACCCAAATTTGAATAAATTTAAAAAATAAGTGGTGATTTGTGCATGCTTAGAAGCTGAGAAAAATATATGTAACATCAAGATTTTATATACCGGTATCGGACACCGTACCGGTTGTTGATCGATACGGTACCATACCGGTCCGTACTGATAATAAAAAATTCAAAAAAATCCTATTCAACGGCCAAAAAAAAAATCGGACCAAACCAGATAGAACCAGACTATACCAAACGGTACTATACCATACTCGAACCGATAGAACCAAAAAATCGGCCGAAATCATCCCGATTTCCCACCGGTCCGGCTCGATTCACCCTATACCGATTGGTTCGGTCCAATACAGTAAACCATGTGTAACATCCTTGATAGAATACTGCACCGATACAAAGTCAAATTAAATTTCTAAATATTTTATAGTTAAAAATATTTTTAAATAAAGATTTCAACATTACATAAGTAATAAAAAAATTAGTATTCTATACAAACAATTCAGAAATATTTTCTGAAGTAGAAAACTAATTTTCTGTATTACAATGAAAATCTACTATTTCTATTAAAAAATGATACTCTGAGATAAAAACATATGTAGCATCCTGTTAGGATTCTACATTATTCTGAATTGAATAAGTTTCTACATATTTTCTAATTTAATATTAATTTATTAATAAAAATTATTTAATTAATTATAAAATATTTAAAAAAATCGTACTACATGTAAATAATATATATATATATATATTGGGCTAATTTGGAATATGCTCGATAAAATTGACATGAATCCACGTAAGAAGGTCCCAAGGCGTGACATTGATTAAAAGCATGGGCAAATGCTCTTAATTCGGAACCATTGAAGATGCCCGTGGTGAGACACAAAGTTCAAAGGGGGAAGGAGAGGGATAACTAAGTAATATCTAACCAATGGTTACCCCGACATGTCCTAGCATCGGAAATGCCCACAGGATGTCCAGCAGCTTAGGAAAAAGTATTTTGCCAATTTCAAGACAACGAAGCAAAAGTCTGCTTAAAAAAAGAATGGAGGTAGAACATCCAGCATCACAACCATCATCGCACCACTCCAACAATCTAAAGGGCACTGAGGATTCCGTATCAGATGACGAGAAGGCACAAATTTAGGCTCTGGCTGAAGGGCCACAAAGCCACAAGACTCAGTTTTAGTCCAGGCCTTCTCAGTATGAATCGGGCTCTGGTTCAAGGGCTGCCAAGGCAAATATGGAGTTCAGGGCTTCCTTAAGGAGGTCATAGGCAAAAGTAGTAGCCAATTAGCATCCATACTTGGGGCCTTTGTTAACAGAAAAAGAAAGTTCTCCGAGGAGATTATGCTATGAGCCACCACTCATAATCTAGATCCACATGCCTTCTCGAGCAGAGATTTGAGACATTAGAGGATAGACACCATGCTGGTCAAGGACAAGAAGGACATGAGATGTAGAAAGTCATTGCATCATGATTCTGCTTCAGCCACATTCCGGCTAATACGGCAGATAACATGTACTATCAGCCTGCCACTGCCACATCAAAGGCATCAGATCAGGTATGGTTCTACCAGGGTTGAAGGATATCTACAGTGATCTTCTAGACAATAATTAAGAGTTGCAGAATTGGATAGTCTCCTGCTAGAGTAAGTGGGACACGTATGCATTGATTGTGATGTGTGATGGTATAAGTCCCAGTAGATGGAGCATCAACTTTCTGACTAACTGTAACATGAAGACTTTCTTCCATAAGTCGCTTGATGCTTCTGATCACGTACATCAGATAAAGGACGTCATGAAGCCAACCTAGTCCATTACATGATTCATACACAACCACACATGAATGCTTATTTTGATAAGGAAATACATAGAGGGTGACATCTTGAGGCTTGCACATGGTTTGCCATAAACTACATTGCACTCATTAGCCTCATTGAAAAGAAGGCAGGCATATGTCAGACGTTCATCAGTGCTGAGTGGCAAAAGAGTAGATATACCAGAGTCGGAGCTACGGAGAGTCATATGGAGAGCTTGATGGTAAGCTAACAATTATAGTAGGCCAACAGGATTGTAAATGCTACCAAGTCACTATATGACGTGCTAAGGGCCATGCATAGCAAGAGATACATAGGCTTCCTTCACCACATGATGATGGTTGCCGAGGTCCAGATCAAGGAGACAAATCCAAGGTATGCACAAGAGTATATTGACATCATCGATAAAAGTATGACTATTGGACGAGTAGAAAGTTGATCTAGCAGGTAATCTCACTCATATGCCTATTTGCCATACATTATTGTGTTTTGAGTACAATTGTAATATTAAATCAATTATAAATTGTATTGATCAGGGTTCACCGAACCGCTCTGAACCGAACAATTCGAGTGTCAAACGTACCGACAGCTAACCAATGTGGTTCAAGCATTCGATTTAGAACGCAGGCAAAGATAAAGCTAGGGAGAAGGAAAGAGAGGAAGAGAGGGAAGGAAGTGGAAAGGCCAGTGGTGGCCTGCTGAGGCCGCTAGAGGGCAGCCGAAGCCTCTAAGGCTCTAGTCCTCCACGAGATGCGAGAAGAGAGAGAGAGAGAGAGATAAATAAAGAGAGAGGGGAAAGAAGAGAAGAGGAGGGAGTGGAAGATGGCAGAGTGGCCATCGGAGGGCTGCCAGATGACCCAAAATTGCCCCATGACGGCCACGAGTTCGAAACATAGGTTTCGCCCCTGTTTCATCGTATTTTTTAAGAAATACGATACACAGTAAAGCCAACAAATCGTGTTTCTTAAAAAACACGACGAAACAGGGGCGAACCCCTATTTCGAATCGACGACGGCCATGGGGTTATTTTGGACCATCCGATAGCCTCCCTATTGCCTTCCGCTCTGTTCTCTTCTCTCAGTTCCTTCTCTCTCACTCTTTTCGCATTCTCTCATGGAGGGAAAGACTAGGAGGCCTCGACGGCCATCGTCGATGCCTCCACCAACCTCTCTTTCCTTCTCTCCCTCTCCCTCCCTCTTTTCCTCTCTTTTCCTCCCCAATTCATCCCTCGTTTTTGTGTCAGTTCAGGCTCAGTACGGTCTGGTATGGAGGCATACCAACTTGTATTGATGACCAGCCGGCACCAGCTCCGATTCTAAGTCTGTGATCCTTGGTATTGACAATCTACCATCCGAACTTGAAGTTCTAGTACACCATCTTTGGATGCTCTATACAATTTTATTTATAAGATAAAGCCTGATCCAGAGTCACTGCCCTATGTCTAGAAGAGGTAAGTTAAATCTGTCCAGTTTATACAACTCGAGTAAATAGTTGACATCTTATAACATTTATCTTTTCCAGAGTTGAAAATATTTAGGGAGGGCTCGAGCTACTTCGACGATGAGCCAACTATAGCAAGCAAAGCAAGAATGAGTCTAGGTATTTTAAGAGATGTATTTATTTGGATATTATGCAATTAATAATTAGTAGTGTCCAATATATAGCTTTCTTAAATGCTTTTGCAAATAAAGGATGGATCCACTTCGGCCTGTCACCCAGGAATCTAAGATGGCTCGCAATGTGAATCCTCTCACAGATGGTCTCCTTCAGTGACTAAATGCAACCGATCTACCTTCACCATCATCCTCGACAAACAGAAAAACCGTCTCACACAAAAGCAATTGAATGATCTTATGTACATCCACTTTAATCTGCAAATATGGTTGAAGTGCATTGAACGAGAAGTTGAGCTAAAGTACAACAATCCACTTCACAAAAACTTCATGCATGATGAAGAAGATCCGATGAATGGATGGCTTGAGGGCCAACAACAAGAGATAGAGCTGGATAACCCAAGATTGTCTCCTTGACCAACCAAATTCGTAGCCAAAGAGGCTAGGATGGATGCAAAGCAATATTCACAACAAGATTTTAAATCCAAAGGGATGGAGGTGTCACGATTTCTCTATGGAATGGAACGCCCCACTATCCCACCTCATCCCAACAGCAGTCACGGTCATGCATACCAATAGATATCCTTTGTTGCTTGCCCCTTCTTGCTTTTTCTTTTTTTCTTTCTTTCTTGCTTGCTTTCTTTTTCTTCTACCATCCTTTCCTTTCCTTTTAATTTCTTTTTCTTATCCCTTCCTTTATTTCTTTTTTCTTCTTTCTGTTTCCTTTCTTTCTTCTTTCCTTCCTTTCTTTCTTTTCTTCTTCTTCTTCTCTTTCACCTTTTCTTTTCCTTCACCTTTCCTTCCTTTCATTCTTTCCTTTTTCTTCTCTCCTCGCATGAATGGGTGTTGTAGTCCATACCATCTTAGTCCCATTTTCTCACAAGAATGGAAAAGATGGTCGGGATGCCTCTCGTCCCACTAGGACTTAAAATCTTGTTCCATACTCGCTTCTAGCCGATCAACCATAGGGGTCGGGGGCGGTCGATCGTTGGGAGGCTCCATGTTAAAGACATCCTTATAGTGATTTGATCGAGAGATTCTAAGGTGGCGACATTGGAACCAGTCTAGTCAGGGTGATGAGCCCAATTGATCCTCACAGAAGAGTTAGGACAAGAAGGCAATTGTTCTTTGGAGAGACTAAAGGATTTGCATCTTCTTTGGAGAGACTAAAGGAGGAATTCATTCACTCTAATTCAAAGACTAGCAAACCATCTGATAACTAGTTGCCCAAATCATCATGCAATACCAGCAGTAACAATTCATTCCATGATGCATCTAGTGGCCAGGGAGGTAACAGGGAGGTAACAGGCACAAGGCACCACAATTTATGATTCATGGCCCCAATATGGGCTTCAATTCACTAGTAAGTCCTAACTTACTCATACCACACAAGATAAGGACCACGATGCACGACCAAATAGAGCCTATGAGAATACCATTACACATAGGAGATGGGCTCCCCATAGTCGTTCAGGATATGATGCTGCTACAACAGATGACATTGTCTACGATCCTTGGATGTATCGGTTTCGAGTTGCCCATCAAATCTCCTATTCCACACTGGTAGCTTATGACCCATATGGACATGGATTGTCTGAAGCATCATATTACAATAGCTACTACCCTTTGCAATCGCAACCATCTTTCAAATCAGGTTTTGCTATTAGCATCTTCGAATGGCCAACCTAGTCTCAAACGAATGACTCTTCCTAGAGTAGCTATCTAGTGGACTATGGAAGCATCAAGGAGGACTATTGCAACATTGACCTCTTGAAGGGTTGGCGTAAAGCTTCACCAAAATACCATTATGATCTCGATGTCTATGGGTCACATCGATACTCCACTAACTTTTAGACATCCATATGTATTTTATACTTTAAATACATTAACACCGATTCTGTTATATGGTAAAAGTTTTTACTTATAAATACATTGGTTGGTCTACCCAATTCCCTCTCATGACAAAAGGACATCAAAACATGGTTAAAACAACAAATTAGACAACAATCCCAATCAAATTTTTAAGTACAAATCCAAAAAAAATCAGAAAAGAAAAAGAAATCAAATAAAAAAATACATTGCTTGGTCAGCTTCGGCATGCCAGTGCATGCTGACCGTCAATATGGTACCATACCAATATCGTATCATGGTATATCTAAAGTGGTGCAAGCCTTGCACCCCATTGGGCTTCCCTAGAAGGCAAGGGCATCAACCCCAGGACTGCCCCTCTTCTAGATGCACCACATCTAAGATATCATATAACCTAGCAAGGCAGGGACCACCTTCCATGGATGGTCATTCCCACTTGGATCTTTTCTAGGTGCACTCTGCCCAGGGCGAATCTTACTTTACCCAACCTAGCTCAATCTATCCAAGTTATTCTCCAGCCCAATCTCTTCTTCATTAAAATCTAGATTTTTCTTGATCCAATCTGCAAAAGAACAATCAACTAGAATCTTATTTCAATTGACCTAGAGACAAATAGCACATTTCTCACTCAAAAGACATACTCCTTCAGATCCACTTAGTCATACATTAGCTATATAGTCCAGCATGGGGATATAAAAGTGCATATTGCATTATTGAACCTCTTGGTGAGTAAGATAAAATCAATCGGTCCCTCTATTTTTGTACAAGCTATGTGCCACAACTCAATCCCCCCATCATTCCAGTATCCCTGAATGACTATTAAGTGTTGTACTTTCAAACCCTTAGCCACAAGATTTCATGGCCCATTAGAATCTTAAATCGTGTTAGACATCGTTTTATAAAAATTGTTTCAATGAAATACTTCTGAAAATAATTAATTATTAACTATAATAATTTTACAAAATAATTATTTTCAAAATCTTCCAATCTTCCAAGGTACTGCTTGGCCAAGTATGATGTGTTTAACCATATCTCTGTTAAAATATGGATACTATGTCCTTATGATGGTTTCCATGATGGACAGTCTAACCCTCACATATGAATCCAATAAACTACTGCACTCCCTTATCAAGGATAGAGTCCAGCATATCATGGTCAATATATGGGTTTGGCCACAAATCAGCAAGATATCCGATCCTTCAGGTCAAGGGACCATTGCAAGCTCATGCACCTAAGTCACTCCTTTACCCTAATTGTGCGATGAATACTGCAATGAATTACCAATGTTGATTGTTCGAAGTAATGGTACACCAGGGCAACATTGATCTTGGTGAAAGAGGAACTCCACGATGTCACTATCCACCTTGATAGCCTTATAGGTGTGATGCCCAACCCCACCCTAAACATATTTTGAGTATGCACCAATATCCAATCCTCCCTATCAAAATTACTTTGTCCACTTACATAAACCCTCAGATTACTCTTGGAATCTTTTCTAGCTCTATGACCTATGTGTGACACAACCTACACTGTATATGACTGTGTGGATACGAGATAGCCATGATTTCTCAATTATTCTTTGAGTTAAATATGCAAATTACTTTTAGGGCATAGCCCACTCCAACAATAAGCTCAAAAGAAATAATATGAAACGTTAACCATAACAACCACCATATAATTTATCCGTAACAGAGGATATCTTTGTAAATTTACTTTAATAGTTGTATTTTGTAAATGTCCAATGAGTTAGGACCATATGACATGTGACTAACTAAAATTTCAAAGAAATTAACTTGCTCATACACCATAAACCAAGGTTATAAGAACAAGGCCGTACTAATCTGTTCCGATAGGAAGTCAGCATGATACACGGGCTTGATGTGGTACTGTATCAACACATGCTATAGGTGCTGTTTTGGCTTAGCACCTTCATCACGTGTCTGCATAGGGCCATATTATTTCCATGCCACACCGTGCCACTAAGGTACCAATACAGTAACAGCCAACAGGTGTTAGGAGGTGAAAACCTGCCACAGACTTGTTCCACAGTAAAAGCTAAACAGGCAATTGTATATGCATAGAAAGCATGTATCTGCAACAAAATGTAAGAAATTAGGATACATACAAAAACCAATCATTTGTTTTGGCCCCTAGAACTATTAGATTTTTTTGCATCCAGTCCTGATAAAAATGTTAAACATGATAGATAGCCTTAGTATAAGATAGCCCCACAAGAGTGTCCAAGCAATCACCCAGGTCCATCTATCTGGAATTTCAGAAATACATAGAAATATAGCTGAAAAAGCAAAACAATGGCACCAATAAAAAAAAAATACAAATCTATGCCGACCAAAAATATTCACAATCTTTGAGGACCCACCAAAGCAAAAAAGGCAAAACACTACTCACATAAGTTCAAGTGATCACTTCGACATAACACGCACTGCAGCATAAACACTAATTACTCTATGGGTGAGCTAATTTGCTCCAGATATAAGGCAACTGTAAATAGTAATGTGTATCAGGAAGCCTTTTTATTGTGGTATGCTAAGTACCCTTCATTCCACTTCATGTATAAATTTCAAAATGGAAATGCAATGTGATTCCAGAGTAACATAATGAGGAAGAAAAAGGGAGGTGTTGAAACAACTTACCCTGACCGGGGTAATTCAATAAACTATTTGTAAGAATTGTATCATAACCAACGAGACTGTTGATCAGAAGTTGTTGCCACCTAGAAAAACAAGAAAATTTGTGTTTAACATACTGCCTACATGTCCGAAAACAATGTTTACAGTTTACAATAGCTTAGAAAAGAACTATTGAAAAACCTTCTAAATCTTCAAAAAATATTTCGGGCTTTCCTCATTTAAGATTAAGCTATTGCATAAAATCACTTCTGGTCAAGTTGACTAGGCCCTTGACCTGAATCTATCTCTACCTGAAATCAGGGTGTGCTTGACATTCACAACCCAAGTTGAAAATTTATTGGCCCATTCCTATGTCCAATCCCCGGATGAGTTGGACTGCATTTCTAAGTCATCCCAGAACAAGTTGCTGGCTTGCTGCTAAGATGGCCGCTCTAGGTATCATCTTAGCCATTGTTGGTCGGTGGCCATTCTGTAGGTATACATAGACAGCTTATGTTTACTGAAGTGCATTTTTAAGGTGTGCTTTTAATCCCATCTTCAGTCACATAGGACATTGCCATCATTTGTATAGCCATAAGTCGTTCCCTAGCATGGAGATATATTAGAGAAAGCATTTTCATCTTTTTAAAACTTTCCTTGTCTCAAGTGGGTCTGTCTTGCCAACTTCGACGCCTCACTTACCAAGAAAATCAAAATAAATAAACTGTATTGACTAATTTACAAACATGATTCTCTATAGTTGAATTCTAAGAAAAATGGTTGTGTTTGTAGTTTATTTTATCTTTTTTTTGCTCTTTTTTTAATTACTCAATTGGCTTAACCTGACCTAAAGCATAATCGAGATCAGTATGGAAAGTTCTGAATTTCCTAACTTTATAATTCATTATGTTAATCAAATATAGCACATATCGAATCATGATACAGGTTTTAATTCCAACATTATGAAGAAATTTTTCATCACTTTCCTAAAGCTATTTTTAGAACCTGAAATGTTTGTAGGTTAATTGAATAATAGAACAGAACCAGGGTTAAATAAGGTCATAAAGTTCAAGTTCTCAATTAGGTCATCATTTCAATGTATCTGTTGGGATTCAGGCTAAAATTAAAGCACTATATGAAAAGTTCAAGTAATAATTAATATACTTGGTATGTCCATTAGGAAGCAGACTTGACGATATTAACATTGAAACGTTACAGTTCTGGTATGATGAGGAAGCTCAAACAAGCAGTAAGAATCCATCTATGCACAAGAATCTACAAATGATTTCCTCCATGTGCCACACAAGAAACAAAATCAGAGGGAATTTAACCAGAACCTGTTTCCAAAGCAGGGATTCAGAGCAGAAATTGTAATATTAATTGCTTGGATGTTATGTCGTGATTTTGCTCCTTCAGGAAGCAAGAAAAATCCCTGCAAAATCAAGCAGCAGCAAAGGTATCCATTGTAACATCTAAAATATCACAGGCAACATGATCTGTAAACAGTGTCCTCATATCACACCAACTACTCATGCAGCACTCTGAGAGACATCTTTGTAATAATTAAGGACAGTGATGACGGCAAGCTTTTGGGAGACTGCTGTTTTCCTTTTTCCAACCCCCCCCCCAAAAAAAGGTGAATAAGTAACAAATATTACCTTCTCAACAGTGTATAGATATGTTGGCTCAAATGCTTTGCTTCTCTTCTCAAGCCACTGCACTGCAATAAACACCATAGCTTAGCCGATAGTCAAAGAAAATGAATGAAGATGTCACAGAGGAACCAAGAAGAACTAGTTCCTATTCATGAACTCATTCTAAAGAATACAACATCTGCGACAAAAAAGAAATTGAGCGACAAGAATCGACGAAATATGGTAGATTAACACTATATTGGTCCATCAGATGTGTAAAAGTGTCTTGCGAGGTCAAACACAGACAAAAAAAATCATATATTCTGAAAGCACTCAACCATCAAGGAAAAGATTATTATAGATAAACTTGTAACAAAACTTACCTATCAGTGAGCTAAGATTTTCCATGCGTAGTGCTTGTAACCGCTTTGAAATATCCAGAGACTCATTCCACCTTGCTGTAGTCTGTAGTTCAAAGTCAGCCTTTGGAATAAAAGCACATCTTGTATTCCACAGTGAAACAAAGATCAACTAGAGCTAGTGAGTTCTACATTTTCAAAACAAAATGATATAAACAATACATCCTAGCAATTTATCATTTTGCCATCAACTAACAGCTTTCGATCTTAAGGACATTTCAACGGCAAGCAGAAGAATTGTGAATATTCATTTGTGTGAATTCAATTGCTATGTAAACAAAGCAGCATGAGTTATAATCCCTATATACTGGAGGTGAATTAAAGGGCTGTCCATGCTTTTTGACACACCAAATAAATGGATCATATGCAAGAAAACCAGATCCTCATGTCCAATGTTTCATTATACTCCAAGCATTCTTGTCTCAGCTCGTCAATTGCAATACAAGTGGATATATTTTATTATTTTAATAACTCTGGACACCAAACTTTCTCCATGAAAAGAGACTTAACAATTACCACAGCATGCAGATGAACATGCAGAACAGACATATTCATGCACTCCCATGCAAATGTGCACACACCTGCTCATTCATGAGAACGCACAAAGCACCTTGGCACCCACATACAACACACGCATGCATTGACATACACATATAATACTTGTCCCAACAGAGGCATGTCTGAATGAAAAATCAAACCTAGTAGCATCTATATAACCATGGCAAGTTTGCAACTAATTCTACCCCCAAGACTGGAATATAAGACCTCGAATGAAAGCTTGACACATAACATATACTAATATCTGTATCAGAATGAAATTAATTTAGTTCAGGAGAAGTATGCTATTATTGCATGGTATCAAATCTGGATCAATTTAGATATTGCTTCTCCAAAGTTGGACTTTTTTCTTATAGACATAATTCTTTGGCCTTAAGATTGCCAATATCCTTTATGAATGAGCAGGTTTACAAGATGGAACTCAGTCAGTATGCTTCTGCATATCAATTACATTTGCCAATCACAGGAAAGGAAATTTCACAAAATATGATATAATTGAGAGGAAACATGCATTACAAGTGTTTCTGATCAAAGTTCTCACCAATAATTCAAAGGTGCTCTGAGAAAACTGCTTTGAATTTTTCCAGAAGGAAATGAGACGCATGTGCCACTTAGTAAAGAAATGAAGAACTGCTGCTTTGAATGACTCTCTAGCAGATAAAGGAAGGCCTTTATGACCTTCTGTACTAGCTTTAATATCTGTTTCATCCAAAACAGCTTTGCTGATGCTACTATCAGCTGCATTTTCCAATTGAGGCTCAAGAAACTCTTTGTCACTCTTCCAAGATCTAAATATCAATTTGCTCCTTCTAGCA
>QRFJ01000650.1:155000-297500 GCA_006176705.1 Cocos nucifera
GGTGGGTGTGTGTGTCTGTTTATCAATTATGCATACATATATACATTCATACATACATATGTATGCATGTATGAATGTATACATATATGCATGTATATGCATGTATGTGTGTGTGTACACATACATATGTACATATGTACATGCATATATGTATGTACATGTGTTTATATATATATATATATATATATATATATATATATATATATATATATATATATATATATATATATATATATATCCATGTGTGTATATATATATATATATATATATATGTATGCATGTATGAATGTATACATATATGCATGTATATGCATGTATGTGTGTGTGTACACATACATATGTACATATGTACATGCATATATGTATGTACATGTGTTTATATATATATATATATATATATATATATATATATATATATATATATATATATATATATATATCCATGTGTGTATATAAAAAAGGATCCACATAGCATGGTAGATTGGTGATCAAAATTGGATGAGTCAACCCAAGCCCAATCCGAAATTAGGTCCAGCATAGGGAGGTCTAGGCATGGTCCGGGTTAGGTTTAGGTTGAAAATCCTGACCAATACAAATTCGAATTAGGTATGGGCTAAGATCATGGTTTTAAATCCCGACAGGATGGGGCGACCACACCATCCCATCTCATTTCTGTCAAAAAATGGAACCGGGATGGGATCGGGACTCCAAATCCCATCCATGTGGGGGGAGAGAAGAAGAAAGTGGAGGGAAAAAGAAAGGAAGGAAAGATAAAGAAAAGAAAAATATAAAAGGAAAGAAGAAGAAGAAGCAAAAGGAAAGAAAGAAACAAAGGAACAAGAAGATGAAAGAACGGAAGGAAGAAGGAAGAAAGAAATGAGAAAGAAGAAGAAAAAGGAAGAAAGAAATAAAGTAAGGGGTAAGAAACAAAAAGAAAAAGGATAGAAAGAGCTGAAGGTAGAAGAAAAAGAAAGAAGGGAAGAAAGGAAACAAAAAAAAAAAAAAGGAAGAAAAAAAAGGAAAGAAGGAGAAAGAAATGGAGAATATCTACCATGACGTATGACCAGAACTATTGCCAGGATGGGGCAGGACCCATTCCACGGAGAAAGTGGGACATCCCCATCCCCCCGGATTTAAAACCTTAGCTAGGATTTCGAGCAACCTGACCAAACTAGAACACAACTCCACATAAATATATAATATGCATATATCAAATGCATCTCCATTTCAAAGATCTATTGTTGGTTTAACTATCTAATGTTAAGATCTACATTATACTCACATATTGTTATTCCTGGTTAATTTTGTTTTAATTTGAGATAAGGTTTTCAATACCAAAGGGACGGTGGGGTATCCCACCCGAGCATCGTGACAAGGCATCATCACAGGTATTAAGACCGAACAAGTCGAGCAATGGTTCAGGACAGGACATCCAATATCTCAAATGTTGATATGTAGAGCGTCCCTTCCATGAAAAAACTGAGACTACCCATTCCGTGATATTTAAAAACTTGCTTTTAGATATTATTCATATAGCATGGAAGCATTCATAAGTGACTTTGCCAAAGTGATTCAACCAACCAGAACCAACAAAATTTTGCACCCGAGCTCAAAACTTAGGTTGGGTTTGGGTGAGAAACTTGGGTTAAAGATCGGCTTGGGTTTGGTTTCGAGCAAAGGTCACAGGTTCTCAACTTGGACATGGACTAACCTCCAACCTAAACCAACCCACCTTATCTCCACATCTATAGTAGATCATCAAAATAACAATTAATCCATAGTTTATACAATATTATCAACTTCTACGAGCTCATCATTTAGACATTATTTAGTTATATTCAAATCCATAGATCACAATCCTCGTCCCTATCATATTTAGAGGTACCAAGAAGTACCTTGAGTGTATTCAGGAAGAATCCAGAATGTTTTTATTTTGAAAAATAAGATGCTTTACACAAATATCTAACACATTTCTGAGAAGTATCCAACAAGTATCAGCATAAGATGCATATTCGACACAGACACAGCATGTGATTTGAAACATCCGTGCTTCCTAGTTTTATTTTTCATTGTTGTTAATTGTACCACCCTCAGTAACAGTTTTAAAATACATGCATGTTTCAAAAAGAGGCTCCATTATATATCTATTTCACTTTATTTTCAATCAGTTTAAACAACCACTTAACATTAAATGTGCCATAAAATAATACATTTTCATCTGGCTTCAAATTTCTACCTAAACTTCCTTGAAAAGATTTTTCTTCAAGTATTTAGGATTGCGTGTGGTTCTATCTCTGTGTGTGTGAGAGAAAGAGAGAGCAGCAGTTATCAACTCGAGCCAATTACAGGTTTACTTTAAATAACAAAAAGCAGCACGGCATTCATAATTGCACAAAAGAATTTACAAAAGGTGTGTGCCAGATTAAAACCCTAACAACGCTACGCCGATTGCCTAGCTTTCCAAACAGGACACTAACTTCCTACCACAACTACTCTAGTTTCACCAGAAAACACACCGAATTATACCAAAGTAACATAAAGAATCAAAGAAAACCCGCGGGAATCCCGGCAAATCGCAATAAAACAAGGCAAATAGCCTTCTTTACTGACCTGCTGCACGAAATTGGTGTGCATGACGACAAGCAAGCAGAAGAGCGCCACAGCCACGGCGAGGTACACGTACTCGAGCGCCAACCGGATCCTCGGCGTCAGGAGCTGGGATAGCATCCCCGATACGCGCGCGTGGACCCGAAGGAAGGTCTGCTCGGGATCCATTCCCCTTTCCCCTTCAAAACCCTAGAAATCCTAGGGTTTCTCCCCTGCGATCGCGTTCAGATCGATCGAAGAATCCCAAGAACCTTTTAAAAAAAAAAAAAAGGAAGAAGAAGCTCGAATAAAGCGAGAAGGCGAGAGAGAGTCGGCAGCGACGAGGGAAGATTCGATTCTCTCTTCTTGCTTCTCTTCTTTAATAACGCGTTCTTTTTCTCTTTCAGGCTATATTTATGATCCGGAGGTCGGCGACGTTACCAACGGCTAAGGTGCTGTCGGGTGTCTCGCGGAGTAAGATAATGGATGATGCTTCTCCGTAAATCGGATTCTTATTGGCTGTCTACGAGCGAGCCACGGATGCGTGATGCGCGACAGCGTGAGTGCCAGGGTTTGGGGTGATTAAAGCGGTTCTGCGGGGTAAGATAGGTGGTTTATCCGGCCTGGTTCGAAAGTTGGGCGCCGGTGGGGTCAGGGACAGCGGCGGACCCGCCAGTGGGGACACGTGATTCAATCTGAGAGCGAGAGGGGGACGGTGTATGCACGTTGATTGGAGAGGGGCTTTTTCCCTCGTCTTGGGCAAGGGGCAGGCTCTACAGGCTACGTGGCAGGTTTCGATAGGGATAAGCATTGCCACATCAAGTGGGGCCCACTTGATTTTGTAACGCATAACGCTATCTCGTGGTGGCACTTCAGGATCAACTGCAGTTTGTCGATAGCGGCGAAAACAGCGAAGCAATCGATTTTATCACTGAAACTTTGTATTGCGGCAACCGGCAACCGGCAACCGGCAACCGGCAACGGGTAGATGCCAATTGTACAACACCAATGTCCCCGTCGCTGAAGTGAGGAGGGCACGGGAAACAAATAGTTACGTCGAACCTAGGTTGCGGTGGATCACATTATCTTTGAGGGCAACTCCACCACAGTGATGAACCGGGTGCAGAAATTGCAAATGTTATTCCAATTACACCCCCTTCTATTTGACATTTGGAGGATTATACAGTAGTTTCATTTCTCTCCAGATGACATATGTGCATCATATATGATAAACTGTATCGGAGAGATCATCTGTGAGAGCATCCAGATTATTCTTACGAATCCATGTTATATCTTATTTTCCGACTCTTTTAGATGTATGATAATCTATCTGTCCAATCAAATAAAAACTTAGCACGTATATGTGGTGAGTTCCTATTGGTTATGTAATGTAGGCTTCTATTATATCAAAATACTTGGTTTTAAGTTGGAAAAAAAAAAAAAAAAAATCTGATTTTCATTTGGCATATTAAAATCCATGCATTTTTAAATTGAATGAACTACATCCACGAAGGTTGTACGATATTCATTTTCTTACTTTTTGTGTAAAGAAAGAGGTTGTTCACTCCTGTTGGACCAGCATTAAACATCTATGTTGCACTTGGAGGAGTAACATGAATGACATATTGACATACAGAATTTTAGCTAATTAGAGCATGTTTGAATATCCTAAAATATCAGAGTATTCATAAATATTTTATTTTATTTTATTTTTTTCATTGTTGTATTTTACGTAAGGTTATTTGGAAAAATTATTTAGAGTGAAAATACTTCGAATCATGTGCAAACCCGAGCATTCTCATGTCCATCAAGCTTTTATTTTTATTAAAAAGAAAGCCGAGCATGACCCCATGTTACATCATTTTTCTTCTCGTCTTGCATGCCCCTCTTTCACATCTTATTCCTTCTCCAACCAAGATCTTATTTTCACCACTAACAACTCTAGTAATCTCCACTAATAATGATAATAGCAACAATAATGGCAATGAGAACCTCCGGTCCCTTCTTTTGATCCATATCTTCTAAGCCATTTAGAGCACCTCATACCATATCATCTGCCTTCTCTAGCCATCCATGCCTCATTGTTTATTGGTTTGATCTATCATTTTCTTGCCCATACTTCTTATACCCTGAAAATTTCGATTTCATATCCCCACTGACTTCCAGCTGCTAGATTTCTATATTATTTTTCTACCATTTCTTAGACTATAATTTTTTGTAATGCTTTAATTCAGAATATGAGCATCCAAATACAAAAAAGTCATGCCAAGCAAGAAACCGGTTGCATTAGAACTAGACCAATAACTCAAAATGCTTTGGATATGGTAACACTTTATAATTAATTATTCCATTGTCATGCAACAAGATTCTTTTTTTATCTATATTAAGTTTTGAATTAAATTATTTTTATTTTTTATTTTTTATTTATTAATAAATAGATTTAGAGAAAATTACCTGATGCTATAAAGGTGTAGGAGTGAACTAGACATAATGGTCTACTTCAAAAGGAGAGGAAATACTAGTATATATTTTTTGTTAAAAAAAAGAAAATAATATTTTAGATCGAAATATCTAAATTTTGATTTGTATTTGGGGGTATAAATTTTTTTGACTCTTTTAAATTAATCTGAAAGTTTTTTAATCATTCTATTAATTGTTATATATTAATATAGAACCAACTTAAATAAATGGTTGAAACACATCAAGAGAAAATTTCTGCCGCGCGTATCATTATAAGATTTTAGCTTTTAAATGGCATCAAAAGTCATCATAAAAAGGCCTAAATGTCGCCACTAAAATTATTAGTGGCGACCATAATGGCTATGAGTAAAATAACTATCATTAATAATTTTAGTGATAATTAATGTCTCGTTGCCATAGAAGATCGTACTATATGTGGTAACTGTATACTATCACTAATATGCAAATAAATAGTGATGCAAACTATTACCGTTATAAGTCCTACTTTTTGTGATGACACAATATATCACTAATGAACTAACTTATCTATTATAATATTTTTTATCACTAAATATGAAACTAATTGTGACGACCTATTGGTGCTACTAATACTCAATCATAATTGGTGATAGTTTTAGCCGCCATTAAAAGTGTTGCTTTCTAGTGACGATAAGTGCCAATGTCATAACAAAAAAATATAATGCTAATGGTAGTAATCGTTACTATAAATATAATTTTATTTGTTGCTATTTAAATTTTTTATGATGGTCTTTTTTCCACCTATGGATCCATAATAGCCATCTTTATCTGCACAATTCATTGCAAATGAATTACGATTCATTGCAAATGAATTTATTTTATCAATCTATATAATAACCATACACAAGTTGTAAAAGCTATATCCATTCACATAATTACAAAATATTCTTAAAAAAATAAAATATGCATTATCCAATAATAATATAGTTCTAAATCCATGCATGTCCATCTCTAAAATATTTGTAATACAAATCTTCATTCATATTCCAATTATCAATGTCAAATACAACATAAGCAAAGATTTATTTCCTTAATACAACAACTAAAAACTATCAATTGCTATGTAACCAAAAGAAGTGGCATCCATTTATCATCCAACGAAACTCAATCATCCATTAGGATCCCACACATCAAAAAAAAAGAAATATATCAATTAACTTAAATACCAAATTGTAAGCTATGAATAAATTTATCATACAAGCTTAAGATAAAATTATAAAGTTAGTAAACAAAACTAGCTAATTGATTAATGATGTTAACTATTATATTTACCTAGTTGGGGACTGTGATAAGGATGAACTAGAATATATGTGAGAAATCATATCTTGATTGAATCACTTAAACAAAGCGGCAAGTTGTTGTTGAAATTTTGCTTCAAGGTTGTTTTGCATTTCCTCTTGTTGCACTTTGGCTTCCTTACATTGGATCTCCATCTCTTTTCGCTGAGCCTCAAGTTCTGCTCTAAGTCTCTCAACCTTTTGCTCTAACATATTTGCATGATTTAAGGTGGCTTCTTTCTCAACATGAAGTCTTTTTTTATCAATGGAGCTTGAGACACCTCCTTTTAATCCAATACCTCTTGTGTAGCCTAACCTCCTCTCCAATACAATAGCAAAGTGTTCAATTAATGGATATAAAAAATATATTCTTTTGTGACTAAAATATAGTGAAGGAGAATAAATACCCTTACAAAAAGCCTTATTTATGATGGCAAAACTTAGTCATCATTATTAGTCGTCAAGATCTTAACACATTTATAACTATCTTGAAATGCCATCATAAATACTAGATTTTTTCAACACTAATATTATTTCTTTTGGTGGAAAATATTGGTACTAATTTTGTACCAATTTACTGATGACAAATGAATCCATACCCTCACAAAAAATATATTATTTGTAACCGGACATCATTAAAGACATAAAATTTACTCTAAAAATATCCTATTTATGAGGGTCAAAGTTAGTCGCCATTGTTAATCATTAAAATCTGCATGCATTACCAATTACATTAAGATTTCTTCATAAATAAATATATTTTTTCATCAGTAATATTATTCAAAGTATTATTAGTAAGGGTAAAAGTCAGTCATTACTATTAATTATTACACTATATTTATGATTAGAATTAAGAACCATCACAAAAACTAATTTTTTTCATTATTAATATATTTTTTAAGGATAATTTTGGCACCAATATTGTACCAATTTATAAGTGACGAATGAATTCATGCCCTCACAAAAAGTATGTTATTTGTAACTGCAAATCACAAAAGGCACAAAATTGACTCTAAAAGTACTACATTTATGAGGTCCAAAGTTAGTCATAATTGTTAATCATTAAAATCTCCATACATTACCAACTATATTAAGATTTTCTAACAAATGATATATATTTTTATCAGTAATATTGTTCAAAGCCTTATTAGTGAGGATGAAAGTCAGCCATTAGTATTAATTATTAAAATTATACATTATTTATTATTAGAATAAAGCTCCATCATAAATATTAAATGTTTCCATCACTAATATATATATATATTGAGGATAACTTTGACAGCAATTTTGTACTAATTTGCTTGCTCTCATTTATAACTGAATGTCGCTAAGGATGCAAAATTTATTTTAAAGTATCCTATTTATGAAGACTAAAGTTAGTCGTTATTATTAATCATTAAAATTTTAGTATGTTACTGACTATATTAAGATTTTCTCATAAATGATATATTTTTCGATAATAATGTTGTTCAGAGCCTTATTATTTATGTTACTATTTTTTCTAAAAAAATATTATAACATTATTTTTGAAGTTAAAAATTAGATGTCACTATTAATGTTTAAAATCTCAATATGTTTGTTACTAGAACAAAATGCTGTAAAACTATAATATGCATATAAGTATAGAATTAACATTATAGTATTTAGATATCTTGGTAAGTAATTAGCCAAATTAGTACCTATTTGAAGATTTTGGCCGAATTAGTACTAATTGTTAGATGTGGGACCTAAAAAGCTAATTATTGGCTGATACATAAGTTTATACTTTATTTATTAAAATTAAAAGTTATAAATAATTATTTTTATTCTAGAGTAATAAATCCTAGAATCGTCCAAGAAATTAATAGTCAATGATACATACTCTTAAGAGTTGAGAATTTAAGACATGTATCATTATAGATTAATTTTTAAATGCTTTTAATCGATGATCATCACGAGGATGGTGATTGATCCGACTAGATTGATGTATAGATCACTTTCTTTTTAGGTAGACGAATCTTAAGCCTACAGTATGGAGATACTGGAATGAAAGTGTAAGTAGTTGATAGAGATCAATAGTACTGAGCGTGATCAAGAATGAGAAGTCACATGAATGCCTACTCACTTGTCAGTGACTTCTCGATATTGTAGTTATGTGAGTGGTTCTTTGATCTGCGGTGCATTGGCTACTCATAGTGGGGTTGCTGTAGTTTGACTGTCCATAAATATAGTCTCCTAGCCATATGGGTCCTTGAAGTGTATGTTGATTGTAATAGGTTCGTTGTAAAAGTAGGAGTACATTTATAAGGGATCTAACCTGATCTTCTTGGTGGTCTTGTTTAGATCCCTTCGGTTCAGTACGAAGAGTTCATGCTGCAGGATTTCATTCTTCGAAATCTAGAAGAAGGAGATCCAGATCCAAGCTAAGGAGTAAGGCCTGCAAGGTGCTAGCACTCTGGTAGCCTTGGTGCTTTGATCAAGTCATCTTCATGTAGATATCAGCAGAGATCGGGCACTTGTGTGGCTACGTTAGAAATCCCGACATCCGTAAGATCCAATCCGAGGAAGGAGAAGGATAGCGATCGGGTATAATTATTTTTCCTTTTGATTTCAAATTTATTCATGAAATTTATTTATCCATGTTAATTAACCCTTACGTGATTTCTTGATTAGATCAAGGCATGGATTTAATATTAGAATTATTTTAATATTTATCTCTCGTTGCTTACATTCATGTGATGAGAATTTGCATGCGAATCACCTAAAATTTCTTCAAGTGGTATCAGAGCTGCGTTGATTTTTAATATGTATGCAATAAATTTTAAAATTTGAAATTTATGATCATGTATGTGATACATGTGATAGATCTAAATTATCATGTATATGATACATGTGGTAGATCTAAATTTTCATGTATATGATATATGTGGTAAATCTGAGTTTTTATGTATATGATATATGTTGTAGATCTAAATTTTCATGTATATGATGCATGATGTAGATCTAGTTTATTATCTTAGCAGCCTAGTGCTCGGAATGGGTACATCACCCTAGCCATCTAGTCATAAAAGAAAGCAGAGATTAAAGTCCCTCTCTTGTCCAATCGATGGGTTCTCTTATGGTAGTAGGGGTACTACTTGTGATGTCTCATAAAGAAGAATAGCAAAAAAAAGATTTTTATTTATATGCAAAACTTTAGATTTATAATTATAAATTAAAGTTCTAAACATAAACTTTAAAAATCTAAAATTTAGAATTAAAGATCTAAAATTTTATGTAGTTTTGCATGAATTAAATTTGTATAAGATACAATGGCACATAAGGTTTAGATCTAAAATTGTTTCGAGATTATAAGCCATTAATCATGCACTTAAACCTAATCTAAAAATTTATTTTTAGAATATGAAATTTAGATTTTGCATGAGGATATGGGTTGAACAAATTAGGTCTAGTGATTGACTACAATTAGGTTCTTTGATTATATCGGGTTAGAACCCTAATCGATTTGAGCAATTGATCGAACATGATCAATATTTGATCAGAATTAGGTCAAAAGGGCTCAAGGTTGAGTTTAGTTGTAGTTGGTTACATCGATTCATATTTGATATAAGTTGATTAACTCAAGATCAAATTTGGCTCAGTGGATCAAGCCTAAGTAGCTAGACTGACCTATTTGATTCTGATAGACCAATTGGTGTCTAAAATAAGTTTAAAATTTTTGATAGGTGGTTTTAAATTGAAAGCATGCTTACCTAATCAATTTGTTGGTGTCTAAAGCAAGCATCAGCAGACCCTTCCATCATCTCATTTACCTGACCAACTTGGTTGATTAAGTCTTGAATAAGGTTGCTTGATCATTCGAGTTCACCCATGCCGACTAGGTTAGATCAGACATGAGATGTGTTGACCTAAACTAGATTAATTAGATATGAGATGTACTGACCTAAATCAGGTAATCAGATATGAGACATGCTGACCTAAATTAGGTTAGTCAGAAATGAGATGTGCTGACCTTAATCTGACAAGTAATTTACATGAGATGTAAGTGACTATGTAGAAGAGACCTAAATAAAACCTCCTCAATAATATTAAGTCGAGGGGTCTTCCATCGTTGTAGAGTATCGTGTCCTTTCTGATGTTAACTATTCTTAATTGGATATAGTGGATCAGTTGCATCAGGTGAGAAGCAACCACTCTATTTATAGTAGGATGGAGATGAGATTGGACCTAAGATCTGTCAAGTGAGGGTCCAATGATGGCTTCACTCATGCTCAATGGTGGGTCTAACTTAATTAAGGAATGAGGTCAGATGAAATCTTAGGACTTAGAGACCAAATCTATTATAGTTTGCTTGAGAAGCATTGGACAAAAATTATCCACCCATTGATTGACACATTCACCAAGATTTGTCAGTCGGTGGGATCATAGTATCCACCTAGTTGCATTGCAGTTTTCGCTTTCCAACCCGAAGAGTGTTGAAATTCAAAGAAATAGTAGGAGTCTAATTTATTTTTTAAAATTTTTATAATAAATTTTTAAAAAAAATACTACAAATATCTAATTAGAATTCTATTCTCTCTTCAGTTCATAACTCAGCTTCAAATCCTATAGCCCATCTAGAGTCTCACTTGACTGGAACTCTGTTACTCAAGAGTCCCACTGGACTAAAACTCTGTTAAATTGCAAGTTACTAAGAGTTAGTAAGAAGAAACATCTAGAGTCCCACTATAATAGATCTGTAAGAGTTTCTTTGGACTGGGTCACTAGAGTCCCACTGGACTGGGACTCTTTTAAAATTATAATAGTTGCTAAATTATTTGATTTGATCAAATATTGGGATTGGATCCTGATCAAGTTAAATCAGATTTAATTTGATTAGATTTAGATTTGAGTATGACTCAGACTGGATTTCATTAGTCTAATAGGATTTGACTCAATAAGTATTTGACTTATCTTGAAATCCAAATCCAACTAAATTAGACCAAGTCCAAGATACAACCAATTGACCGAGAAGAACTACAAAAAACTGACTTAGGACTTCAGAATGGTTCTGAACTCTATAAAAGGTTAGGGTATGTTCTTGACTAGAATTTTCTTATATTACCAAACTGTCCAACCGTTAAAATGTTCAATGCTTAAGAAATGGATGGATGACATCAATTAGGTTAGGCGCTATATCTTTGCCTTAGTGCCAATATGAGGATATCAAGAATTCAGGGCTATGATAACTCACCTACAATATTTGTTTGGTGAGCAGAGCCGGACTGCACGTTGAGTAGTCTGTCCATAATCCTTGTTTGACAATGGTTAAGGACCTTATGAGCTTAAGATGACTATGCATGAGGAACTAAGTGGATTTGATCCAGCAATCCCTTAATGGTTCATTCGATCAGTTTATAGTAAACTGCCATATGAATGAAAATGATAGTGCATTACCGAAATTGCTGAACATGCTGGTGATCACTAAGAAGACCTTGAAAAGTTCAAGGGGTTGTGTTCTTCTTGTGAAAATTTGGTTCAAAGAGAGAGTCTCTTAGAACAAGATGTCTATGGGAGAATGAACCAAAGAAGGATCTTCTTAAGGAGAAGGTGTCAGGCAAGGAAAAGTGTTTTTGCTACAGTACTGACGCCACTCATATGGGAATTATCTTTCTTCTGAGATAGCCTAAAGGAGAAGGGTGATACACCTTATGAAAGGGATCGTCTCCTTGACACATAAATGGGATGTATTTGGACAGTGAGTGTGCTGGAGGATCTAAGAGATCTATGGATGAGATAAACCTAAGCATATATGGTACCTCAAGCAAGGTTACTTCAAAGAGGATAGAATATACAAACTTGAAAAGGGATCGTCTCCTTGACACATAAATTTCGAGTTTATGGATCCAGCCTTCAAGAAAAATTGATCAAACTATCTCATGGGATATGGAGAGAGGACCACTACATACAGCCATATTTGATGGAAAATCCCTTGAAGTTCTTCGATTGGATTGAGATGTATATCTTAGTAAAAATTTTGGGATTATCTCATGAAAATAGTATAGTCTCATAGTGGACTCCTCCTGGTTCATCTCAACTCAATGGGGTATCTAAAAGAAGTGTTGGTGCAGAATCTAGTTGTCGCTGGATCGAGCTGGAGTCTAGAAAGATGAGGTCGCCGTCGGTGATCTGTAAAATAAAGTTTCATCTGAAGTCGATGGTGATGGCTTTGGTAGGATCCTCCGACGATCAAGTCAGCTCTTCTGACTAATAGAAATAGAGTTCTTAGAAAAGAATTCGACTGAATTTTGGAAAGAAGAAGAGAGCTTAAAGAAAATATATCTGGAGGATCCCTTTTTATAGATAGAGCTTGATTGATGGTGGCGGTCATACCGTCCGATAGTGGGCCGCTCGAGGTCGCGTGGGATTCGGTATGAATAGAAAGACATCGTCAGACTGATAGTGACAGCCATACCATCCGATAGCTGGCCGCTCAAGGTCTAATGGAGTTTGTCATGGAGGAGGGCGCCGCCTATAGCAGACTGATGGCGATCGTTCATCGAGATTTAATAGTCGTAGCTCGGAGGAAGTAGGCATTGATCGGTGAAGAGCTTCGTCATACATCAATTTCAGTAGAGTTCGAACTCTAAAAGAAAATACATTAAAAGAAGATCATCCAGAAGGAGTTCGGCTCTTGAAGGAGTTTGGTCGAAGAAGAAGTTCGAAAGAAGTTTGGCTCTCATAAGAGTCCGACTACAGAGAAGTTCAGAAGGAGTTTGACTTCTGAAGAAGTTCGATCGAAGGAGACGTCCGGGAGGAGTCCGACTCCTAGAGAAGTCTAGCCGAAGGAGATGTTTGGGAGGAGTTTGACTCCTAGGGAAGCCCAGTCGAAGGAGAAGTTTGGGAGGAGTCCGACTCCTGGAGAAGCTTAGTGGGAGGAGTCCAATCGAAGGAGATGTCTGAGAGGAGTTTGGCTCCTGGAGAAGCCCAACTGAAGGAGAAGTCTGCGACGAGTCTGGTTCCTGGAGAAGCTTAGTAGGAGGAATCCGGCTCCTGAAGAAGTCTAATCGAAAGAGAAGTTCATGAGGAGTCTGACTCCTGGAGAAGTCTGATCGAAGGAGAAATCCGCGAGAGGTCCGACTCCTGGAGAAGCCTAGTAGAAGGAGTCCAGCTCCTGGAGAAGTCCAACCAAAGTAGAAGTCTGCGAGGAGTCCAACTCCTAGAGAAGCCTAGCGGGAGGAGTCCGGCTCCTAAAGAAGTCCGTGAGGAGTTCGACTCCTGGAGAAGCCCAGTGGGAGGAGTATGGCTCCTAAAGAAGTCCGCGAGAAGTCCAGCGAGAGTTCGGCTCTTGAAGAAGTCTGTGGGAAGTTCGACTCCTGAAGAAGCCCAGCGAAAGGAGTCCAACTCTTAGAGAAGTTCGTGAGGAGTCTGACTCCTAGAGAAGCCCAGCATAAGGAGTCTGGCTCCTAGAGAAGTCCGATCGAAAGAGAAGTCCGTGAGGAGTCTGGCTTCTGGAAAAGCCTGCGAGGAGTTTGGTAGGAATTCAGCTATTGGGAAAGTTCGACTGAGGCTCGACCGCTGAGAAGTTCGACCGACTGAAGGAGTTTGATTGGGGCTCGACCGTTAAGAAGTTCGGTCAGCTAAAGGGACTCGGTTGGAGCTCGGCTGCTAAGGCTCTTCCATGATTATCGGTTGCATTGGACTAAGCATCAAGCTGGACTTCGATGAGAGTGGGGTTTATCTCCAATAATAGCTCCCTCACTCTCGAATTCAAAATTCGGAGGAAGGAAGTATGAAAAGATGACTGTCGAAGTTCTTTTTCAGGCTCTGCATCTATTAAAGTTGAAGCTCAGAAAAGATCTTGTCTCCAGTCGAGGTTGATATTGAAATGAAAGTTCGAGGAAGATCTTATCTCCAACCAAGGTTGAAGAAAATCTTATCTCCTATTGATGTAGAAGTTCGGAGGAGATCTTATCTCTAGTCCAGGTTGACATTGAGGTTGAAACTTGGAGGAGATCTTATCTCTAACCGAGGTTAAAGTTGTAGTTTTAGCTTAAGAAAGATCTTATCTCCAGTCGAGGTTGACGTTGAGGTTGAAGCTCAGAGAAGATCTTATCTTCAGCCGAGGTTAAAGTTGTAATTAAAGCTCGGAGGAGATCTTATCTCCAACCGAGGTTGATGTTGAGGTCGAAGCTCAGTAGAAATTTTATCTCCAGTCGAGGTTGACATTGAGGTTAAAGCTCGGGAGAGATCTTATCTCCAATCGAGATTGAAATTATAGTTGAAGTTCAGGGAAGATCTTATCTCCAGCGGTCGAGGTTGAAGGTGGAGCTCGGAGGAGATCTTATCTCCAGCAATCGAGGTTGAAGGAGATCTTGTCTCCTATTGACGTAGAAGCTCGAAAAAGATCTTATCTCCAGCAGTCGAGGTTGAAGGTGGAGCTCGAGAGAGATCTCATCTGCAGTCGAGGTTGAAGTTGTAGTTGAAGCTCGGAGGAGATCTCATCTCCAATCGAGGTTGAAGTTGTAGTTGAAGCTTGGGGGAGATCTTATTTTCCAATCAAGGTTGATGTTGAGATTGAAGCTCCGGGAAGATCTCATCTCCAATCGAGATTGAAGCTCGAGAGAGATCTCATCTCCAATCGAGGTTGAAGTTATAGTTGAAGCTCGAAGGAGATCTTATCTCCAGTAGCCAAGATTGAAGATGGAGCTCGGAGGAGATCTTATCTCCAACAGCCGAGATTGAAGAAGATCTTATCTTCTGTTGATGTAGAAGCTCGGAAAAGATCTTATCTTCAGTAATCGAGATTGAAGGAGATCTTGTCTACTATTGACGTAGAAGCTCGAAGGAGATCTGATCTCCAGCAATCGAGGTTGAAGGTGAAGCTCGGGGAAGATCTTATCTCTAACAGTTGAGGTTGAAAGAAATCTTATCTCTTATTGACGTAGAAGCTCGAGAGAGATCTTATCTCCAGCAGCCGATGTTAAAAAAGATCTTGTCTTCTATTGACGTAGAAGCTCAGAGAAAATCTTATTTTCTTTTGTTGTCAAGCACATAAGGGCCGTTGTCAGGGCCTCTTTCTTCATTTCATCTAAAATGAACGAGGCTTTTGACTTTGCTCATGTTAAGATGAAGTCCTCCTCCTATTCTTAATGGACTGTGGGGGCACATAAGGGCCATTGTCAGGGCCTCTCCCCTCATCTCATCTAAAATGAACGAGGCCTTCGACTTTGCTCACGTTAGGATGAGGTTCTCCTTCTATTCCTAACGGACCATGGGGGCACATAAGGACCATTGTCGAAGCCTCTCCTTTTATCTTGTCTAGAATGAATGAGGTCTTCGACTTTGCTCATGCTAGGACGAGGTTCTCTTCTTATTCCTAATGGGCTGTAAGGGCACATAAGGGTTATTATCAGGGCCTCTCCCCCATCTCATCTAAAATGAATGAGACCTTCGACTTTGCTCACGTTAGGGACGAGATTCTCCTCCTATTTCTAATGGATTGTGGGGGCACATAAAGGCCATTGTTAAGACCTCTTTTCCTATCTCGTCTAAAATGAACGAGGCCTTTGACTTTACTCACGTTAGGACGAGGTTCTCCTCCTATTTCTAATGGGCCGTGGGGGCACATAAGGGCCATTGTCAGGGCCTCTCCCTCCATTTCGTCTAAAATGAATGAGGCCTTCGACATGCTCATGTTAGGACGAGGTTCTCCTCCTATTCCTAACATGACCATTTTTGGTTGCTTCTTTCCTGTCATCATATAGTTTCACCAAGAAACAACAATGTTCAGATGGAGGAGTTTTATTGAAGAAAAGTTACCGACAGTATATTCCCAGATTCTCTGAGTTTTAAGATCGTGGGAGCGTTGCTCCTTCGAACAATTTCAGACCAGCCTTCCTACAGGCTATCCTAATTTAGGGCAAGCTTCCCCTGGCTCTGAGGCTGAGAGATGACGGCTCGCCGAAGTACTAAGTCCCCCCCAGAGATAGCGTTGATGATGCTGAAAGGTGGCCGATCTTCTTATTGTTCCTCATCGATGGTTCTAGCTACAGTAGTGCCCTTGGCTCATCTTCTCTCGCTTTAGGTCGGCATTTATGGAGCATTGAGGGGGGCATAGTTATGAAATCTTCTAGGGGGCAACTTCTTCATGCCCTTTCATTAGGGCTTCCTTGACGACGAGCTCGAGGAGGAGTTCGACTCGCTTGCGCTTGGAAAAAGTCTGTGAGCGTGGCTAAGCTCCTCAATCCATCGATCTATCCTCCACAGTTCCTGATCGAGGACGTCATCTCGATCGCAGACCTTAGAAGACTTCCAACTATAGATGGGGAAGGTTTCTTTCGAAGAAGAATCACGATCCGAACAAGAATTCTCTACTCTATGTTTTCTCTTTTCAGAGACGATGGGAATGCTAGTCCAAGTGCTCTTTCTTGATACCGATTTCTAACATCCTGATGGCGGGTTTTCTGATGGAATCACCATCGGAGGCTGCCGCATGGCCTATACCATCTCGATGAGGCTCCGAACCTACTGCATCGGTAGGTTGAACTACTCTGAATCTACCATGATCGTCGGTGGAGGAGGAGATTGAAGTGCCGATGATGGAGTTGGAATAGATGGATCTGGCTTAGATCTTATAGAAGAAGGTCGATAGGATTGACTGAGCACTCCTTTAAGAATAAGGGTATCTTAGAAACTGAAGTTCCTTCCTTCGGCGCTAATTCTGTTGGTGCAGAATCTGGTTATTGTCGGATCGACCTGAAGTCGAGGAAGACGAGGTCGCCGTCGGTGACCTGCAAAATAAAATTTCATCCATAGTCGGTGGTGGTTGCTCTGACAGGATCCTCCGATGATCAAGTTAGCTCTTCTGGCTAATAGAAATGGAGTGCTCAGGAAAGAGTTTGACTGAGTTTTGGGGAGGAAAAGAGAGTTTAAAGAAAACATATCTGGAGGATCCCTTTTTATAGATGGAGCTTGATTGATGGTGATGGCCATACCATCTGGTAGCGGATCATTTGAGGCCGCGTGGGATTTGATACGGAGAGGAAGGCATCATCAGGCTGATAGTGACAGCCATACCGTCTAGTAGCAGAACGCTCGAGGTCTGATGGAGTCTGTCATGGAGGGGGCGCCGCCTATAGCAGACTGATGGTGATCGTTCATCAAGATTTAATAGTCATAGCTCGGAGGAAGTAGGCATTGGTCGGTGAAGAGCTTCGTTATACATCAATTTTAATGGAGTTCGAACTCCTAAAAGGAATACATCTGGAGGGGATCATCTGGGAGGAGTTCGGCTCCTGAAGGAGTTCGATTGAAGGAGAAGTCCGAAAGAAGTTCGACTCCCATAGGAGTTCGACTGTAGAGAAGTTCAGAAGAAGTTCGGCTTCTGGAGAAGTCTGACCGAAGAAAACATCCGAAAGGAGTTCGACTTTTAGAGAAGTCCAACCGAAGGAGATGTCTGGGAGGAGTCCGATTCCTGGGGAAGCTCAGTCGAAGGAGAAGTCTGGGAGGAGTCCGTCTCTTGAAGAAGCCTAGCGGGAGGAGTCCGACTCCTAAAGAAGTCCGACCGAAAAAGATATCTGGAAGGAGTCCAGCTCCTAAGGAAGCCCAACCGAAGGAGAAGTCTGCGAGGAGTCCGGCTCCTGGAGAAGCCCAGTGGAAGGAGTTCGATTCTTGGAGAAGCCCAGCAGAAGGAGTTTAGCTCCTGAAGAAGTTCGATCAAAGGAAAAGTCTGTGAGGAGTCCGGCTCCTGAAGAAGCCCAGCGGGAGGAGTCCGGCTCCTGGAGAAGTTCGATCGAATGAGAAGTTCGTGAGGAGTTCGGCTCCTAAAGAAGCCCAACAGGAGGAGTCTGGGTCCTGGAGAAGTCTGCAAGGAGTTTGACTCCTGGAGAAACCCAGCAGGAGGAGTTCGGCTCCTGAAGAAGTCCGACCGAAGAAGAAGTTTGCGAGGAGTCTGGCTCCTAGAGAAGCCTGTGAGGAGTTCAGTAGGAATTCGGCCATTGGAAAAGTTCGACTGAGGCTTGGCCACTGAAAAGTTCAGCTGGCTGAAGGGGCTCGACTGGGGCTCGACCGCTAAGAAGTTTGGCCAACTGAAGGGACTCGACTGGGGCTCGACCGCTGAGACTCTTTCATGATTATCGATTGCATTGGGCTAAGCATCAGGCTGGACTTCGGTGGGAGCGAAATTTATCCCCAACAATAAGAAGGATTAGAATCCTACTGGATATAGTCTGATCCATAATGAGGTTCATTCAATAACCCTTACTTCTTTTGGGACATACTTTAATCTGTTGAATATGATACTAATTATACTTCCTAGCAGACCATAATGTGATTGTGATCCATCATACTATAGGATTTGATGTGGTGCTCCCAAGCCTTAGGAGGCCACAAGAGGAGTCAGGAGTTGGCTTCAGGGATATTTAGATAGGTATGGTCCTAGGACTAGGACAGAAATAGTCTTATGATGGAGGCGATATGTAGCTCTCTACGGGCTTGAGGTTCGAATGTCAAGATCTTAAGGGGCTTAGTTAGTGCTCTAGAGATATGGAAATACAAGATGGAGCAAAGAATTAGAGCCAGAAGAAGTATCAGCCAAGAAAAGAGGCTGGCACACAAGTAGAACTGGCTTGGATCAGGTCGAGCTGGCTCTTTCAGGTAGATAAAAAATAGTATTCGAGAATCTATGGAATGAGATGCAATCGAGCCAGCTTGAGCCTCCATTGAGCCGGCTCGAACATAGCGGACAGATCTACAGGGGGTTTTAAATCTGGTCTTGGATTGGATTTGATCCAAGGGGGTTTTAATAAGATGGTTAACTCATGGTTTGGACTGAGATATAGTCCATAGGATGAGAGCATGTGAGACATGGATGTACATGGGCTTGGTGAGTGCTTTCATATATTAGATTAGCTAGGAGAGTTTTTGGTCGGGCCTATTGGCTATGTATAAATATTTAGATTATATTAGGATTTCAAAAGAAGAAGTGAAATACAGATCTTTTCTCTCTTAATCTCTCCTCTCTCTTTCTCTCTTTCTCTAGAATTGCCGTCTCAAGATTCCTTGAAGAAACCCTAGAGGGAGGGGCGCCTCCCTCAAGCCCTAGGAGGGAGGCACCCCATCATAGCACCTAGGATTGGTGTTGGTATTTACTACCTTCAGAGATCGGATCTATTGTAGATCTTCTCAAGTTCGTGCATAATATCAGGGGTTCTGCAACATGGTGCAGATGAGATACCATGATTTTTTCTAACATTTGGTATCAGAGCTGTCGATAGTTCTAACATTTGGTATCAGAGCCTGGTGGAGTGTGAAAGTAAAGAAAAAGTCATACATAAAGAAATTAAAAATCTGCACATCTATTCCATGGTATCTCTCAGATCTGCTTTCATTTTTGTTGTGGTTTGGCCAACTAAGAGAAGCGAGTTGAAGGTGGAGGTTAAGAAGATTGACGAAAGAAATTTTTTCGATATGGAAGGTTTGGATGTATGATTTGCTGATCGATCTTGGTAGAAAGGCTGAGATATATGATGGGTAGGCAATAGGATTCTTTAGGAAGATAGACACCGTAGGGCAGTTTGGTAGAGTAAGAGAGATCATCTAAGGGATAATGATCGAAGGAAGGCTGAAGAAGCAACTATACATCCTTTAGTTGTAGGAAGGCAAAAAAATAGTCAGGGTGCATTCAACTGTTCAATCAGAGCAAGGATTTGTGAAGCCTTGGGGTGATGGAGATATTTGATCCATGGAGAGTCACAGCAAGTTCAAAGGAGGTAAACATTCTCGATGGTTTCGGAGATACCCATAGGATTGTGGAGTATTCAAGATGGGAGCAGCGATGGTGGAGGTTCAATAGGTCAGGGCTAGACAGTTGATCTTGGATTAGATTTCTTCTATAGGAGTACCAAGAAGAGTCGCAGCTCAGATAGAAAATAGGTTGTATGCAGCAAGAGAGGATCCAAAAACCTATGAGGAGATGATGTTGAGCCTCGAAATGAGATAGACGAATCTGAGCCCAAGATAGGATTTGAGCTATAGTTCCTTCGGATGAAACTGAAGTGATGGTTGGTGCAGGGATAGAAGATGATGAAGTGCTAGGATGGAATTTTCTAGAGTTCAGTCGCTGGTTTTAAAGAGTTAGATAAACTCTTGGATTTTCGAAGATGCCCATAGGTTGCGGAGTATCCAAGACTGCTTTGAAGGGATCCATAGAGTGAAGAGGGTTCAAAAAGGTAGTGACGGTCTTTGAAGGGATCCACGAAATGCAGAGGGTTCAAAAGGGTAGTGACGGTATTCGAGGTGCAACAGCAAGTCCAACAGTAGTACAACATTGGATGGTTAGCCTCGGATGACTCGATTATAGAGTCATATTTTTATGTGGCATCAAATGGATTTTGATTTCAGGTGGAGCATCGAGTAGAGGTGGCTTCATAGGTGGAGAGGATTTGACACGAGTTTATAGCGATCAAGTGTAGAGGGAGGAGTTATATCCCAGCACTAGTGCTGGAGATGTACGATTCTAGGTAGAGCAGCATGTGTAGATGGATAGATGTAGTTTTAAGGAGACTGTGTTAGGTGGTGCAGTGAGTGTCGGTATAAGAATGCTACAGGTTCTCTAGGAGAGTCTAGGACAAGTGATGCAACTGCCAAGAAAAATGGTGTCTACAACTCTAAAGATAGTGCCAAGAAATAAGCTAAGGTCTTCAACAAAGGAGATGGTCATCCCAAAGGCCTCAAAGAATGCTCAGCAGTCAAAAAAGGATGGCAGTGGCAATGTGTGCACAAGAGGCTATCAAAGAATACATCGATTATAGGATCATGCTGGAAGATATTGTCAGGTGTGCTAAGGCTTGGGTGCACTAATATGGATATTATAGGATTTGGTGTGGTGCTCCTAAGTCTTGAGAGGCCATAAGAGGAGTTAGAAGTTGGTTCTAGGATACTAGGACACATGTGGTCCTAGGACTAGGATAGGAGTAGTCCTAGGATGGAGGCAGCATGTAACTCTCCATGAGCTTAAGGTTCAGGTGTGAGGATCTTGAGGGATTTGGTTGATACTCCGGAGATCTGAGAATATAAAGTGGAGCAAAGAACCAGATCTAGGAGATGTAAAGATTTGTGTGGTGCTCCCAAGCCATAGGAGGAGTTAGGGTGTTGACTCCGGGGATACTAGAACAAATGTGGTTCTAGGGCTAGGATGGGAGTGGTCTTAGGATGGAAGTAGCATGTAGCTCTCAAAGGGCTTAAGATTCAGATATGAGAACCTAGAAGGGCTTGGTTGGTGCTCTAGATATCTGAAAATATAAGATGGAGTAAAGAACCAGAGTCAGAAGAAGTATCAGCTAAGAAAAGAAGTTGGTACACAGGTGGATATGGCTTGAATCAAGATCCTTAGATAGACAGAAAATAGTATTCGAAAATATGTGGTACGAGATGCAGTCGAGCCAGCTCGAGCCTTCGTCGAGCCAAATTGGACATGGCAGACAGATCTACATAGGGTTTTCTATTTGGTCTTGGATTCAATTTGATCCAAGGGATCTTGAGGCATGGTATGAGAGGTCTTAAGGGGGGCTAATTTATATATAGGTCGGGTTTAGATCCAGAGGATGAGAGTGAAGGAAAATCTGATTTTTCATTATAGGATCATACAGATTTGATCAGATCTGAGACAAATTTTTCTAAAAAATTTCTAAATGATCTGATCAGATCTAAGAATTTTCAGATCTGATCGTGGTGATCTGATATTAAAAATTAAAAATAAAATTAAATCAGATTTAATTATAAGTACCTTGTTGGGTAATCTGATTATCCTGCGATGATCATGTTGGTTCTTGAGATTTTGGAAGGAGCTACACATGTGTCTAACCTCTACCGATATCTACTTAAATAGAACCTGAATGTCTTCTCCTTATGAATCTCTTCTCCAAAGATTAGATCTAAATCTGATCTGTAGATCCTTCAAAATTATTTCTAAAGGCAGCCCGTTCGTCTCACGAACATCGTCGCGTAGATCCTGAATCTTGCTTCAAAAATCTTGGACCTTCAACTCAGATTTGTGCTTAACTTTTTAGGCATGTAGAAGAGAGGGAGAGAGAGAGGACAGAGGGGGTGTGGGATATGGTATAGACAACAGCACCTCTACGTGGAAAATAAAATCATGCAATTCTTTCTTTGGCATGAGAAAGGTTTCTTAAACCCAATGCCATATAGAGTCTTTCTTTGACCAAATCACTTATTATTTGATCAAAGAGATTCTAGGGATTATTCTCCATGAAAAAACACTAGATTCCATCTAGTTTTGTAGCAAAAAATGACTCAAAAAATGGGTGACATGAGTAGATAAGGAAGAGTCCATTGCACCTAGGACTCTTCTCTCAAGAGTTTGATCCAAATCAAATTATATCAAAACCCAATCAAAACTCCACCATAAATCATAAAATTTGGCACACCCATAGCATGACTTAAGCCCTATCACATATCCAAAAATTAGATCAAAAAGATTTTTAAAAAATTTTCTAGAAGATTTGATCAGGTGACCCTTAATTCTCTCAATTGGGTCAACTTTTGATCCTAGTCCATTTGCACTATGAATGGATTTAATTTCTATAATTAATCTGATCTAGACATATTCTAGTTAGATAAAAATAAATTCATTCAAGATACAGAAATGAGTCAAATCAAATTTGACTTGATTGCGATGAAATAGAAAAATTACAGAAGGAGAAAGCCATGCTCAATCATGTGCTAGCACGATTACCTTGAATCTAATTGGATCTAATCCAAATCAATCAAACTAGGTTAGCTCAATTGATGACATCCATATCCAAATCCTTGTTTGTGTGATTAGTTAGGTTCAGTTCCATATAGTAATGAGGCATGTTACGATTTCTATCATCGATATCATTGAAATAACTTTCGATGGACCATAACTCTTTTGATTTATATAATTAAAATGATCAATTATCAAAATCATTCTAATTGCTCTCAAAATTCATTAGTGATACCTAGCAGTATATGATGGCGATCCATCAGAACTGAAAGTGAACCTCTCGGTGCAACTACTTGTGTGATTGGATTCTTCTATCTTGAGCTCCAATAGGATTAGGGTTAAGATAAACTCGTGAAACTCAACATCCATCATATGAATTAATCATTCGATTCGAGTTCAATATGAAATCCTAATAGAAACTCTTTCTATCATTTTTACTCTACCATGGCCATAGACTTAAGAACTCAATCTCATGATTATCATAGGGCTACTCCTCATCTACTGAGGTAGATAGATTCTCTATTCATGTAATCCAATTTCTACAATGAACATGCTATAGCCAAGATATACCTCAGAATTCCAAATGGCTAAGAGATCAAGTTATGGTGTAGTCAAACTATAACATCCTCAACATGAACTATCGATGTACCTCAGATCAAAGAACTAGACATACCACTGCAGCATCGAACCAGTCATCGATGAGAAGGCAAATTTCTTTATGACTGCTCGAGGTGGTCACGCTCAGTGCCTTCATTCTCTAATGAGTACCTATACTCTCACTCTGATGTCTCCATACCATAGACTCAAGATACATCTATCCTAAAAAAGTGACCGTACACCAATCTTCTGGATCAATCACCATCTTCATGATGATCCTACGATCGAAAGCAGTTTATCAGTTAATTATGAAAATTCATGTCTTAAATTTTCAATCCTTGAAAATATGAATTATCATTACTATTAACTAAAAGGATGTATCACAAATACTTTAAATATACACTGTGATAGAAAATAACTCTTTTATTAATTTATAGTCAAAATTATAAAATTATCCTTAGAAGTATATTACAAGTGTTTAGCCAATCTGACTTCTAGGGCTCACATCTAACATAGAGCATGTAAACCCATGGGTATACATGAGTTTGGGTAAGTGCTTTCATATATTGGGTTAGCCTAGGAGAGTTTTATACTGGTATTTATTAAGATTCATATGAAAATCCTAGGATATATAAACTCAGATATTGTAACAATTATAATGAGTGGAATATAATTGAACTTTTCTCCCTAATAACTCTCTTCTCTCTTTCTCTAGTTCAAACGCCAAAATCCTAGGCGCCATCCTCTTTCTCTCTTTTTTTTTATTCTTCTTCAATTTGCTGGATTAACATCCAAGTTCTGCGCAAGAAATTGGTCCACAACTGTGGTTCCGAGCAGTCATTGGTATAATAATTAGTATCGGAGCTATCGATTGTTATAATAGTTAGTATCAAAGCTTGGTTGAGCATGAAGAAGAAAGAAGAAGATCAGATTTTAGTAGAGGATCAATCGTAAGGTTTAGATCTAAGGTTTTCTCCAAGATTTGTGAGGAAGAAAAAGATCTAGAGGCTGCTGTTCACCATCCCTAGTTAAGATAATTTTCAGATCTATCTATTATATTATTTTTGATTTGGATTGATCATAGAAAATAGCGGATTGAAGATAGGATTTGAGAAGTTTGATGGAAAGAAAGATTTCATGATATGGAAGGTTAGGATGAAGGATCTACTGGTTTAGATGGAGCTAGATTCGACTTTAGAGGATAAACTGGAGGAGATAATAAATAAGATATGGATGTCCTTGGAGAAAAGAGCATGCACCATGATTAGAACTTGTCTAGTAGATGAGGTTTTATATAGCATGTTGGAGGAAAGAACACCCAAGGGCTTATGGTCGAGATTACATTAGTTGTACATGGAGAAGAACATGTGTAACAAGTTGATGTTAAAGAAATATCTGGAAGCTTCAATCCATTGGTGACTACGTTGCTATATAGTAAGGAGATACTAGTGTACGAGAAGATTGTATCAGTGCTCTGGTTCAATAAGCGGTGGAAATGGATGATGAAGAGGAAGGTCTTTCAGGAGAGTCTCATAGTTTCAGAGAGGTCAAAGAAAGGAAAGAAAAAGGATGAATAAAGAGACAGCAATGAGTCCAGGAGATGCTTCAAGTGTGGTGAAGCAGGCATTTTAAGCAGGAGTGTCCGTTTTGGAAGAAGTATAAGGAAGGAGAAAAGTTGGATTCCATCGATATAGTCACTAAAGGAGAAGAGTCAGATGAGCTCTTAGTAGTTTCAGAGAAGCCTGTGGGATGTGGTATATTCGAGATGGCTTCGAAGGGATCCATGGAGTATGGAGGATTCGAAGGGACAACGACGGTATTAGAGGTGCAGTGGCAGATCCAGCAGTGCAGCATTGGATGGTTGGCCTCAGATGACTCAATTATAGAGTTGACTTTTGCAGCATCATGAGGACTTCAGTTTTAGATAGAGCATAGAGCAGAGGTGGCTTCATAGGCAGAGAGAGACATAGCACAAGTTCAGGATGGAGGGGTGCAAAGAGAGGAGTAATATCTCAGCACCAGCGCTAGAGATGCACAATTCCAGATGGAGCGGTATGTGTAGGTGAACAGATGTAGTTTTGAGGAGACTGTGTCAGGTGATGCAGTAAGTACCAATATAGGAATGCTGTGAATTGTCCAGAGAAATCTAGAAAAAATGATGTGACTGTCAAGCAGAAGGATATCTATAACTTCAAAGTTGGTACAAAAGAGTAAGTCAAGATCTTCAGCAAAGAAGATGGTCATCGCAAAGGCCTTAAAGAAAACTCAGCAGCTAAAGAAGAATGACGGTAGTAAGCTATACACAAGGGGTTGTCAGAGAGTACATCGATAGCGAAATCATGCAGGAGGATATTACCAGGCATGCCAAGATTTGGATGCACCAAGATGAAGATTGTAAGGATTTATGTGGTGCTCCCAAGCCATTAGAGGCTACGGAAGGAGTCAGGGTGTTGACTCCAGGGATACTAGGACAAGTGTGGTCCTAGGATAGGATAGAAGTGATTCTAGGATGGAAGCGGTATGTAGCTCTCCATGGGCTTGAGGTTTAGGTATGAGGATCTTAAGGAAGTTGGTTGGTACTCTGGAGACATGTAAATATAAGATGGAGTAAAGAATCAGAGCTAGAAGAAGTATCGGCCAAGAAAAGAGACTGGCACATAGGTAGAACTAGCTTGGATACAAATCGAACTGGTTCAGATTGAGATCGAGATGGCTCGGACTGAGATTGAGCTGGCCCTTCAGGCAAATAGAAAATAATGTTTGGAAATTTGTGGCACGAGACGTAGTTGAGCCAGCTCAAGCCTCCATCGAGCTAGCTCGGACTCGACAGACAGATCTACATAAGGTTTTCTATTTGGTCTTAGATTAGATTTGATCTAAGGGGTTATAAGGCCTAGTTTTAGAGGTCTTAAGGAGGGCTAATTCATATATGGATTGGATTTAGATACAAGAAATGAGAGCAAGTAAAACCATGGGTGTATATGAGTTTGAGTGCTTTCATGTATTGGATTAGCCTAGGAGAGTTTTTGAGCTAGAATTTATTAAAATTCATGTGAAAATTCTAGGATATATAAATTTAGGTATTGTAACAATTACAATGAGTGGAATATAATGGAGCTTTTCTTTCTAATAACTCTCTTCACGCTTCTCTCTAGTTTCAATGCTAAAACCCTAGGCACCATCTCCTTTCTCTCTTCTTCTTTATTCTTTTTCAATTTGCTAAATTAACATCCAGGTTTTGTGCAAGTGATGGATCCATGATTGTGGTTTCGAGCAGCCATTGGCATAATAGTTGGTATTAAAGCTACCAATTATTACAACTCGAGAAGTATCAGCCAAAAAAAGGGACTGGCATATAGATGGAGCTAGCTCGGATATAAGTTGAGCTTACTCAGATTGAGACCAAATTGGCTTGGATCGAGATTGAGCTAGCCCTTTCAAGCAAATAGAAAATAGTGTTCAGAAATCTATGGCATGAGATGCAGTCGAGCCAGCTCAGACATGATGTAGGACCTCCATTCTAAGAGAAAGTCTCTAAAAAGTAACAAGTTGAAGATTTGGTTGCACCTATTCATTCTAAGTCAGTTAGTGTAGGACCTCCACCACCTCGTAGATCTAATAAGGTCTCTCATCCTCATGAAAGGTACTTAGGTATGCTTTTAGAGATTGTAGAGGAAGTGTTTCTTATGGAAGATAGGGATCAAGTAGTTGATCCTAAGACTTATGATGAGACGATGTACGATATCGATTTCGAAAAATGGATGGAAGCAATAAAGTCAAAGGTTGACTTGATGTATTCCAGCCAAGTCTAACCTTAGTGGATCCACCAAAGGGTATTGTATTCTTTTGGTATAAATGGATTGACAAAAGAGAATTAGATGCAGACGGATGTGAAAATTATTTTCTTAATGGATATTTTGAAAAGATATCTACATGGAGAAGGCTGATAGATTTCATTTTTGGTGATGGAGATCACAAAATCTGCAAGCGATATGGATCCATTTTTTGGATTAATACAAGCATCTCGGAGTTAGATTGATGCAATCAAATATTTGATTTTATCAAAAAACAAGGAGAAACCTTAAGTTTTCAAAAGAATCAGTGGGAGAATGAGATTCTTCTGATCGAAAAAGTTGTTCCCATGCTGACTTCGGTCAAGAGTTGTTTTCAGAAAGATCCTTCAGACAAACCAAGGAAAAGCATCCAGAAATGAAGATCGGTTGAGATAAATCTGATAGGATGCTAGGTCTTTCATAAAAAAAGTATATAAATGAGATGCTAAAGAGGTTCAGCATAAAAACTCTAAGAGGAGACTTTTACCCCTTAGGCAAGGCATGTATCTCTCTAAGAAGATGTGTACAAACACATTTGAAAAGATTTAGTTTATAAGCTAGATCCCTTATGCAGCCTTGTGAATGCCATGCAATGTACTTGGCTTGATCTTGCCATGAATATCAGGAGTAGAAATCAGTCGAATCTAGGTATACGATACTGGATAGCTATGAAGAACATCCTTAAGTAACTACGAAGTACTAAGAATTTGTTCTTGATTTTTGGAAAAGAATTTTGAGTTGCAGTGTTTATGGGTATACATGCTCAGATTTTGTATCTAACAATGATGGTAGAGAGTCTACATCAGAATGTATGCAATATGAAAATTGATAGATTAGAAGAGTTCAAAATAACCAATCATTGCAGGAAGCTGAGTTAGTCACCATTTCCAAAGGTGCTAGGTGAGATCTTCTGGTACAAGTATCTTTGTTATGATTGATGTCATGAGATGTCATCATAGTGACAATATTGGCACCATGGCCCTTAGCTAATGAAGCCTTAGTCTCACCAGAATCTGTAGCACATGGAAAATAGGACTTTTAATAATACACATCTACCTTGACATGGAAGATGTCAAGGTGAAGAGAGTAGACCCCATAGGAACGTGGTGGATCCACTAACTAAGTCATTTTGCCAGCTAAAGGCTGAACTCCATCTTGAGAAGGTAGGATTTAGGTTTGTGGTAGATTGGTTTTAGGTCAAATGGGAGATTGTTAGATGTGTGACCTAAAAAACTAATTGTTAGCTAGCACATTATAATTTTTCAGGACATAAGTTTGTACTTGATTTATTGAAACTAAAAATTATGGATAATTATTTTCATTCTAGAGTAATGTCTCCTAGAATCATCCAAAAAATTAATGGTTAATGATACATATTCTTAAAAGTTGAGAATTTAAGATATGTATCATTATAGATTAATTATTAAATGCTCCCAATCGATGGTCATCATAGGGATGGTGATTGATCCGACTAGATTAGTGTATGGATTGCTTTTCTTTTAGGTAGATGAGTCTTGACCTACAGTATGGGAACACTGGAGTAAGAGTGCAGATAGTTGATAGAGATCAACAGCACTGAGCATGATCAAGAACTAACAGTCATATGGATGCCTACTCACTCGTCGGTGACTTTTTGATGCTGTAGTTATGTGAGTGGTTCTTTGACCTACGGTATCTTAGCTGCTCATAATGGGGTTGCTATAGTTTGACTACAAATAAACATGATCTCCTAACCATATGAATCCTTATAGTATATGTTAGCTACAGTAGATTCGCTGTAGGAGTAGGAGTGCACTTATAGGAGATCTATCGGCCTTAGTAGTTAAGGAGTAGTCCTATGCAACCTAATAGACTAAGTTTATAAGTTTGTAGCCATAGCAGCATTATTATGGAAAGGAGTTTTCATAGGATTCATGATTGGACTCGAGCTAATTAAGTCTAGTATATGATAGATGCTTAGGGTTTGATGAGGATTCTATGACCTACATCCTATCGAAACTCTCGATAGAAGAACTTGATTATATGGTAACTATACCTAGATATTCATCTTTCTATTTTGTTGGATTGCAACTGTATATTGCTAGACATCACTGGTGGATTTTGAGAACTCACCAGGATCATTTTCAAATCAACAATCTTTGTTGAGATGAGTTGGAATTGTTCTAGCCCATTGAAAGAAGTTTTGATAATACTGTGATGGAGATCATGCACGATTTGTCTCACTACCAAATAGAATAGAACCTAAAAAGTAATACATAATAGGAGCTCATCCTGATCAATAGCTTGGATCATGATCAAATTATCAATTGGGTTGATGATTTGGATAAATTTATAAGAGTTACAAATTTGAAAACTATTAATTGTTAGAATAAGGGACTTAATTATAAGTGTTGCAATTTAATTGGGCCTGATTAAATTATGGTTCAAATTTTAATTAATTTAAATCAGATTTAATTTAATTAGACTTGACTTAATTAAAAGCTAATTGTATTTAATTATTCAAGTTGGACTTGGATCTCAATCCTAATTGGATTAGGATTGATAGCCTTTTGAATTGGATTCGAATCAGGCTCAAATTAGATTCGAATTAAATCCAAATTGGATTCAATTGAAGAAGATCCCCTAAAACCTAGTTTGACTGGGCATTTCTCTCATTTTTGACCAATCAAATGGGTGGTGGGGGCATGAGATGCCACCCCCTCTTCTCTTGGCGTGCGTGATAAGAAGAGGAGGCACAAGTTGGTGTCTCCCTTTTTGCTTTGGATTTCTTTCCTGATAAGAATTTCTTTCTTTTAAATTTAAATTTGATTATGATTTTATCCTTATCAGGAAGGGGCATGGGGTGCTTATTTTGTACAACAAAAAATAAGATGAGAAGGAAGGGCACGAGTCTTGCATGCGTGAAAGAAAAGGGGGCGCTAATAGTTGGCGCCCTATTGGCACCCCTTCTGTCTGAGTCTATCTTTTTCTTTTTTGTTCCATACTTTCTATTTGAATTTAATTCAAATAAGGAAGAAGATCAAATCTTATTAGGTAGGGTATTGGGGGTCGATATTTATGCGACAAATATATTAAGAAAAGAGGCATACTATGTGATAAGTATAATAAATATACTAATAAAATATTAAATTATAAAATAATTTATCTATATTTTTAAAAAACTAATGCTTTTATTTATCTTTTGCAGGAAAGATGATCGTAAATAAAAAAAGCTCAATTTTTTTGGTTAAAAGAAAAAAATTTAAGGTAAATCAGACTTTATTTGAATTTGAAATGAAAATTAAAAAGAAAATAAAAAAAATTAAAAAATTAAAGAAAGCCAGTCGGCTCAGAAAATCGGTTGGCTCAGCCTAGTGTGGTCCGTGTGAACCCAAAACAGCACAGCCTAGCCAGCATTGATGTCATAATGATGTCACAATCAATGTGATCCAGCATGGATTGGAGCACAACACGGCATATTGTGGACCCTTAATGGGTCCGCCACACAAATATGCAACTTACAGGTTGTTTTGATAATTTTATATGGTGTGGAGCATTCTGATTCGGCGGAGAATACAAAGCACTTGGTTTATGATCGATTTACACAACGGACGGCGGCGATTTAGGCATGATCTGATGGTTCAAGCGACTTCCGGTCAAGATCCAATAGCTTGGAAGGTATCATGTCTTGATTAAATGACCTCAAGCCCGCTATAGTGCCATTCGACGGTCTAGAAGTGATGATCAGGGTTGATCTAATGGCCATTGTTAATGCCAATTTGATCTAGCCATTTAAACGAGATTTTGGGTGATTTCTTTACCGTTTGATCTTCATTTAATGGTTATTGTGATCTAGTGATGCAACAGGACCTTGAGGAGGATTCAAACATTGAATTTGAGCCAAATCGGTATTCTTCAAGCGATAGAAGTCCATCCTCTTTCCTATTTAAACCCTTGTAGCCGAACAAAACAAAGGTGGAATAGGAATAGAGGGTTTGTGCTGTGATTGAAGAGAGATTATTAGGTGATCTAAGAAAGTCTGTGATCACAAAGAGAAGCCTCCTTTCTTTCTTCTTTATTTTTTCTTTCTTTAATCTTTTGCATCCAGCAACAGCTCTCCTCTATCAAGTTTTCTTCACGCAAAAGCAGATCAACAGTAAAATTCAGCAACAAACAGTTCACTATTTGGATTTTATTATGTTTTCTATTTTATTTATTATTTTTGTTCTTTTCATCATGAACTAATTTTAAGTTGCTAAGGCTAAGATGTAGCCACTCTTTTGATGTAATATTCAGTATGATTAAATTTTAGAATTAAAAATTTTATTCATGAGGAAGATACAAATTTGTGTTTAATACTTTTAAATTATCAGATATCTTCTAATTATTTTGATGGACATAGATGATACGGACTAAGGACTTCTATGTCAATGCTTCTTGATTTGTATACCTTATATTTGAATTGGATTAAGGTTCTTATATATGCAGTAATTTTGGTATGTTTTGGATGCAACGTATTTTAATTAGATAATTTCATAAAAATTAATACATCAATATTTATTTAAATTATGCCTAGCCCAAAGGGTAGTTAGTAAGTATTGATAGTTTTGCTATGCTTGGATCCAAGGGTAGTGAATATCCTAGGAGACTCCACCATCATATGAAACAAAATTGACCTAGCTTACAAGATTACTTGAATATTATATTGATTAAGTTGGTGAACTGATTGCCTTAGTATTCTATTGTTCTTGATTTTAATCCTAAAAATTATATCCTTTTTATTTCTTTGCAATTTCTTAGTTATTTCTTTATTTCTCTCTATTTTCTTATAAATTGATTTTTTAAATAAAGTTTAGGAAAGTATTTTTCAGTACTTACTTTTCAATCCTTAAGGGATAATACTCTACTCATACGCTATATTACTTGATCGATTGGTACACTTGCCATAGCGATAGATTTGCACGCATCAAATTTTTGACGCTATTGCTTGGGATGCGATTAAATGATTATATCATATCATCGATATCTGATGCAACTTCGAGCATTAGGAGATTGATTGTGTTAGCAAATAATTTTGAGATAAAATCAACAATGATCCAAATAATTCAATCAACTATCCAATTTAATAGACCCATTCAGGATGATCCGAATGCCCATATTTCTAATTTTCTTAAACTCTGTGATACTTTTAAAATTAATGGGATATCGAATGATGCTATTGGATTGAGGCTATTTTTTTCTTTATGTGATAAGACTAAAAGTTGGCTTCATTCTCTTCCTGGAGGTTCTATCACTACTTAGGATGTCTTGGCCTAGAAATTTTTAGCTAAGTACTTTCCATCTTCCAAGACTGCAAAGATGTGTAATGATATTACTTCTTTTATGCAAATGGAGACGGAGCCATTGTATGAGGCTTGGAAACATTTTAAAGAACTACTAAGAAGATGTCTACATCATTAATTACCTATTTAGGTTCCGATATAAAACTTTTACAATAAAATAATACAACAAGTTAATATTATTTTATTTTCATACAAAGCATTTCAAATCAGTAATCAATCAAACTAAGTACATGATTTGCTATTATATGTTTTAAATATTTTATACTATCATAAATTCATAAACTAAACTAAGCTTAATGCCTTGTTATAATTTTTTTTTTTTTAAGATTTGGTAATTTTAGCATCAATATTGCGTTCATATTTCATGAAATATTATCGTTTAACATCTACAAATTTATTGAGTTAAATGTAAGGCTATCTAAGTCATGAATTCCATTTTTAGCTCTATTTGAAGTAGTTACTAGTTGAAACATCATTGTTAGTTTAAAGATATGATAGTTCAAGTGTTATTAGCTTCCATTCCTTGTAGATTTTATGTAGTTTATCTATTCACAAAGTATTGTGCACCAATTTTTAGTATATATTTTGATTTCTAGATATAGATGAATAAAGCAATTTTTGACACTTCACTCATATTTTCACTTACAATCATATTTCTTTTGGACAAAATGAGCTTAATATGTAAACCTTGTAAACTTATTTGATCATAAATAGATGAATACATAATAATTTTTATAACAATGATTACTTCTCATTCTAAAGCTTTCTTTTATATATTTCCTATTAAATGTTAGAAGTGGAGCTTGATGTCTTCTAATATATTCATACATAGATAATATTTTCATTAAAAAAATTATGGAAGAAATGGTTCATATATTGTAGGGCCCACAGTCATGTGTTTCCTTCCTTTGTGTTACACTATTATGCTTTGCTTTATAGAAACTCTTGACATAGGATGAAAAATACTACTAAACAAGTGTTGTAATATAGTGGTGAGACTATGTGGGGCTGTGTAGGAAAGAATTAAGATATGAGTTTTAGTTATGTGTATCAGGCTTTGCTCTTGTTTGGTGTGTTGGGATTGGTTATGAGGATCTTGAGTGTTGTTGTATTCTAGAGTCTCTATTAGTCATATTAGTTATTTTGGTGATGTGCTTTTTTGAACATATATATGGCTACTTTACCATTTTGTGTATGGAGGCTTTGAGATTCTTTAATCCTCATATCATTCTATTAATAAAATGTACGATGGTCTTGTGACCTTTTTCTTAGAAAATATCAATAGCCATGCAAACTCTTAGATGTCAAGTAGAATTAATATGCAGATAGGGTTGTTAATTAAAGCTTCAAATTATAATATTAATAGCCATGAGTAAGATGATATTGAGATAGAAGGAAGAGAGGTGAGGGGAAGGAGGTCATGACTTAATGCCGGTTGCCCTCCATTTTCTACATCTATTTTATCCCAAAGAGTCAAGTCTAAGAAGAGAAAAAAAGGAAGGGATAGGGTAGTTGAGGCATACGATTGGTGGGAAGGACAATAGATGAAAGAAATCAATGATTTTTTTCTTTTAATTTTAATAGTTAAGATATGCACGCACATTGAGATGAAAGGTATAAAGATAAAATAATATGTAATTTAATGAATACTTGCACATGTACGTAAAAATTGCATTCTAAAAATGATGCCAATTAGACTAAATTTAATAAAGAACAACATGAAAAACAATATATCTCATATCGACTTTTATTGTCTAAATTAAAAAAATATTTCCTAAAATCCTAGATATACAAAATCTAGAATCATGATAATGGCACACTATTTGTATTTTATTCATCAAGAGACCATTCAGTTATGATGAGTGGCATAATGCATTTTATCTATAGTAACCTATTTTCCAAACAAAAAATACTTGAAATATTCTTACCAAGCCACTAGTGTATCACCTAAACAAATCAATCGCATCTAAATCAATTGGTTATGAATGCCCTTCATCATGAGATTGATTTTGATTAAGAAACAAAAGAAGAGATCGATAAGATTTGATGTAGAATGAAACAATCCAAGTAGTTTATATACCTATGGATGATTTGACCGACTCTTTTCTTACTATGATATTTATATATTTAGATGCTATTATCATACCATCAAGAGTATTAGATGCTAAATGTAAAAGTATTCTTATTCAAGACCAAAGGATTCTTTGTAATAAAAAAAATGTTTGTGAATAGACTTTAGGGCATTTAAATTTAGTTGGGACCAATTGGTTTTTAATTTTTTATCCACTTTAAACAACTATCCTGTATAATTTAGGGAATAGGCTAGCACAATGAAATATAGTTAATAGAAATATTTTTATAAAATATAGATATGATCCCAAGTAGCAAGCAATTATAGATTTAATGGCGCATAGAAGAGGAGGATGTGAATGTGAAGAGGAAAAAGGGGAAGAAAGATATCGGAAATTGAGATCTGTAATAGGTGATTTTTTTTTTTTTTGGGCACTGTTTCTATATGTGACACTACTATATACTTGATTAAATCTAATGACCTAGATTTACTTTGAATAAAAATTTAAACTTATTTTTTAACAAATATACTTTTGGGTATGGTCTTGGGTTTGGGTATAAGCATCTAGTATATATAAAAGTAAAGAAGTTTGGAATAGTTGAAAATTTTCTCATCTAAACATGAGTAAAGAAGTCTAGAAGTAAAAAAATCTAGAATAGTCAATTGTGAAGATTTTTCCGCCTAAACATGCACCATTCCACGTAAAGTTAAGCCTTCTTAATTGTCTCAACTAATTTTTTGAATTCCTGTTTAACCTTGGTGATGAATATATAATTCAAACTGACATTTAATTCTTTGCATGCTATGTATTGAACCATATAATCATTAAAGCACATGGAGAGATGCATTTAAATGAGTAGTTGAAATCTTTTTTGGTATAAAATAGTTTATGATACAGTATATACGTGTTCAGGAATAAAATAGTTTATAAAATTAAAGTTCTTGCAATTTGAAGGGATTTATGTCATTCATTACAATAATAAACTCAATACTGTGCCATTCAACCTCATAGCAACATTACTTGGTCATACATATAAGAAAATCTTTTAAAATGTTCTGTTCGGCCATAGCATCATCATAGTTTAACAAAAAAAATCCAACAAAGATTAAATCTAGTAATGTATTGCTCAGACATTGGAAGATGACATAATAATAGATCCAAATACTACTACAAAAAGTCTACGGTAGTGTATACTATGGTAGTGATTTTCGAAATCACTACAATAGACTCTATGGCAGCGATGCTGCGATAGGTCGACCTATAGCAGTGGTTCTTTTTAACCACTGCCATATTTTTATTCTTATTTTTTTTAAAATATTATATAATTTTAAAATTTAATATTCATCTTCACCATTCATTATCTAAATAATTATCATTAGAGTGTCATCATAAAAGATCGCGTCGATCTGATGGCCCTAGCTTCATCGATCAAAAAAATTTAATTTTGAAGATCACGAATGACGATGCAATAATATAATAGATGGAGACCTCCAATGGATCCAAAAATCTGCAACAATAATTTTGATTATTTTTGTAGCGTACTATCAAAGTTTCACTTCAATCGGATATCATTATCTTGATCAATTTAGTATAGATTAATTTCAACTATTAAATGATAAATGAGTGATTAAAGGACCTGACGGTGTTTGATTATGAGATAATTTTTTTATAAATGATCTTGGCTACTACTTTAATCATTTTTTATGATGGTGATTATAAAATTCAAATCATGAGACTAAGAACGATCTAAAACTATACGTCGCCTGATAACCATTCTTAAATTTCATTGATTATTATGCTCGTGCTTTTGCAATATTTGCTTAATGTGAATAATTTATATGAAAATAATTTGAATTTTACTATCATCGCCATATAAAATGATAAAAATTATAGCAAAAATCATTTAACTAAAAAATTATCTCATAATCGAATGTTGTTTAGCTCTTTGATCACTTATTTCTAATTTAACGACTGAAATTATTTCGTACAAAATTGACTATGATAACGATATTCGATTGAAGTAAAACTTTAATAGTAGGCTAGAAATATCATCGAGATCATCATTACAGATTTTTGGATCGATCGAAGATCTTCACCTATCAGATCATTCCATCATCGTTCGTGATCGTCGAAATCAAATTTTTTTTATCGATGAAGCTAGGGCCATCGAATCGAGGCAATCTTTTGCGATGATACTCAAATGATAATTATTTAAATAATGAATCGTGAAGATGAGCATTAAATTTTAAAATTATATAATATTTAAAAAAAATAAAAAAAAATTATTTCCAACCTACGGCAACAGTTACTGAAAATCGCTGCCATAGACTTATAGCAGTAGTTAAAAAATTACTGCTGTAGATCTATAGCGGCAGTTTTCAATAACTGCTACCATAGATCCATAGCAACAGTTCAAAAATCGCTGCCATAAGTTAGGTTAAAAATTTTTAAATTTTTTTTCCTTCCGTGCACTCTCTCTCTCTCTCCTCTTAGTTGTCGATGAGACTCCACCCAAGTCTTTCCTCCCGGCCGGCACCACCCCTCCTTCCCCCTGTCGGTGCTGCCCATCTTCGCCCACCCCCCACCCATCCAACCCCCTAGCCATCCCACTCCCCATGCTGCACTTTCCACCCTGGGCCATCGCCGCCTCCACCCCCTGCCCTCCCCATCCCTAGCCGTCCACCCCCTGTCCTCTTCGACCGTCGCCCGCCACCCCCTGCCCTTCCCATCCCCGACCCCGGCCGCCACCGCCTCTCGCCCTCTCCATCCCCGACCGCCCGCCCCTACCCTCCCCTCTCCTAGCCTCCCCGTCATTGTGCTCTGTCGGGCCCCTCTCTCTCCCCTCTCCCACCCCCCACCCTCTTTCTCTCTCTTTTCTCTTTTTCTCACTATCTTGCTATTATTTCGCTGGTTACCTCTAGCACCATCGTCTTCCTCTAGCGCCGTCGCTAGCGACCCTCAGAGCTTTCGGTGCAACCCCCTCTCTATAGCCGTAGGTATAATTTTTATTTTAATTTTAGAGTATTATTTATTAATCACTAGATTTGACCTATTAACGGATCGAATTTAGATCAAAACCTAGATATTCAGATTTAGATCATATTTTAATTACTGATATCGGACCCGAATTTGAATACCCGATAGGTCCGTACTTGAAGTACCAGACCCGGATCCTAATGGATCCTGGGTATCTAGACCCAATTTTGAAATTTGAAACTAAGAAAGGAAGAGGGAGGGAGGGAGGGGTTCGGCCTCACTGTCATCATCGACGAGGGAGACTAAGAGAGAGAGGAGGGAGAAAGGGGGTCTGACCTCGCCGACAAGGGAGATCGAGAGAGTGAGAGAGGGAGGGAGGGGTTTGGCCTCACCACTGTCACCAGTGAGGGAGATCGAGCGAGGAAGAGAGGGAGGGAGGGAGAGGGTCCAGCCTTGTTGGCGAGGGAGATCGAGAGAGGGAGAGAGGGAGATCGAGATAGGGAGAGAGGGATCAGAGAGGTGGGGGTCTGGCCTCACTGGCGATGGAGATTGAGTGGGAGATGGACAGTCGAAAAGATGAGGGGAGCATGGAGATAGCCAAGAATAGGGGATGACATACATCCGAGCTGGCTCCCTGAATTAACACCTAGGTTCGCATAAGAGATCGGATCTACGACTGTTACTCATCCTTAATTATTTATGAATGTGATTCATATTGTAGAATTTATTGGATAACATTTTTTGGATGTTTATATTTTGTTGCTTTTATTTATTGCATTGTATAATGATTGATCCGTCAATTGATTAGTGTACATAATCTCTAGCATCCATATAATTATATGTAATTATACAGATGAGAGAATTATGTACAATGATTAATTGATTGTCCAATTTGGATAGTTTAGAAATTATAGATAATTCTATAGGTAGTTGCAGTAATCAAATGATATGCTAAGGATTTGGAATGAAATTTTGGACAGTATTCCCCTTTTGTTCTCCCTACACGGGAGAACTAAGAAGAAATGCCGCCAAAATTTTATTTGATCCATGTTGCATATTATTTGATTACCGTAATGAACCTATAGAATTAATGCAATTTCTAAATGGAATATGACATATCTTTACCTATTAGTTGGTGATATGATGCATTTATTGCATGTCTAAAAATGATATTTAATATGAGTCCTATACATAATATTTATTTCAATCCTTATTTATGATGCATTTTTTATTTATAATGCATATTTATTTATAATGCATTAGTATATAATTTAAGTTTCACATAATATTTAATTACAGTATCATCATTTTTAAAATGGATAAGGGATGGATGAAGTTTAGTAGGCTCTTGCTGGAATATGAGGCTGGACTTTGAAAATTTTTTGATTTTGCTATAGGAAAATTTAAAGATCATGGACTGATCCAATGTCCTTATAAAAAGTGTATGGGTGGACCGTGTCTATCTCGTCAAGATATAAATGATCATCTCACTATTTATGGCTTTAAAATTGGTTATAAAATTTATTGAAACCAACATGGTGAGGGTAGACTGCAAGGAGGCAATCAATATGATGGAGGAGTAGAACAAATAATTTATGATATTTTTTCATTTGTTGGCCATAATGACGGTGCATCTATGTCCATGTCTGATCCTATGATTGGTGGAATGATAAATAGTGAGAATATAGAGAAGATCCTTAAGTTGATGGAGAATGCTAATATTTCGTTGTATCCTAGATATAAAAAGATGACAAAATTGAAAGTCTTAATCCAATTGTATCATGCAAAATGCTTCAACGGATTCAATAATAATGGAGTAAATTGCATATTAGAGCTTTTGGGGAACATTATTCCGGATGATGCATAAATTCTAAAGAATAATTATGAGGCATCAAAGATTATTGAACAGCTGAGCTTTGCTTTCACCAAGATACATGCATGTCCCAATGATTACATGTTCTATTGGGAGGAAGATGTCAACCAAAATGAGTGTATGAGATGCGGTATGTCAAGATGGAAATAAAGTAAAGATGGCACATCGACTTGTGTACCTCAAAAGTTATTATGGCACTTTTCTTTGATTTCAAGACTACAAAAGTTATTTATGTCGGCAAGGACATCAAAGGACATGAGATGGCATGAAGAGGACCGAACAAAAGATGATGCATTGAGGCATCCAGCCGATGGAAAGGCATGGCAAAAGTTTAATGAATTATATCCTAACTTCGCACATGAGATACATAATGTGAGGTTGGGCTTGTCGTGTGATGGTTTTAACCCATTCAAGCATATGAATAGCGTCCACAGTGTATGGTCAGTATTTATTCATATTTACAATGTCCCACCGTGGATGTGCATGAAAAAATCCTTTGCTTTCATGATAGTACTCATCCTTGGACCAATGGAGGTAGGTAATGACATTGATATTTATTTGCAGCCTCTTATTGCCAAGCTGAAACAGAGCATTCAAGGTGTTCCAACTTTTGATGCTTTGCTGAATGAGTCATTCTCTATGTGCGCAGCGCTTTTATGGATAATAAATGACTTTCCAGTCTATGCCCTAATGTCGGCTTGGAGCATCAAAGGTGAGCTAGCATGCCGATTTTATGGAAAAAACATTCGATCTAGAAGGTTGACACATCGAAGAAGCTTTAACTATATGGGTCATTGACGTTTCCTCCATCGAAACCATCTATACATAAAGGATGCACGATCCTTCGATGGCACTATTGAAGAAGGTGAGGCATCTAGTCGGATGTCTAAAAGTGATGTGCTTAGAGAGTTGGATGGTCTTAGTATTGAATTTGAGAAAGATGATCCGATTAATGATAAAAAGAGGAAGCATCAATCAAAGAAAGATAACACACATTTTAATTGAAGAAAAAAGAGCATCTTGTTTGACTTGTCATATTGAAAGACAAAGTTATTGCACTACTGCTTAGATGTAATGCATATTGAAAAGAATGTATGCGAGCTCTAATTGACAATAATCTTAAATATCAAAGATAAGACTAAGAATAACTTGAATTCTCGATTTGACTTAAAAAAATGGGGTATTAGAAGATCACTATTAGATATATGTGTGCCTTAGAAGCCAGAATTGGCTAACACTTATAATATACATCTAAGGATAAAATTCTAATTTTGATTATAAATAATAAAATAGATTATTTTTTATTACAGTGTGTATTTGAAAGTGTTTGTGATACATCCCCTGAGTTAATGGTAATGATAGTTCATATTTTCAAGAGTTAAAAATTTAAGACATGAATTTTCATTATTAACTCATAAAATGCTTCCGACCATAGGATCATCATCAGGATGGTGATTGATCTGAAAGATTGATGTACGATCACTTCTTTAGGATAGATGAATCTTGAGTCTATGATATAGAGACACCAGAGCGAGAGTACAGATACTCGTTAGAGAACGAGGGCACTGAGCATGACCACCTCGAGCAGTCATGAGGAAGTCTACCTTCTCATCGATGACTGACTTAAAGCTATAGTGGTGTGTCTGGTTCTTTGACCTGAGGTGCATCGGCAATTCATCTTGAGGGTATTATAGTTTGACTACACCATAACTCGATCTCCTAGCCATTCAGAATCCTGAGGTATATGTTGGCTATAGCATGTTCATTGTAGAAATTGGATTGCACCAATAGAGAATCTATCTACCTCGGTAGAAGAGAAGTAGTCCTATGATGATCATGAGAATCAAGTCCATAAGCCCATGGCCATGGCAGAGTGAAATAATAGAAAGAGTTTCTATTAGAATTATCACATTGGACTTGAATCGAATGATTAATTCATATGATGGAAATTAGGATTTGACGAGATCACCTTAACCCTAATCCGATCGGAGCTCAAGATAGAGGAACTTAATCACACAGGTAACTGCATTGAGAGATTTATTTTCAGTTCTAATGGATTGCCACCAGATGCTGCTAGGTGTCACTAGTAGATTTTGGGAGCAATTAGAATGATCTGAATAATCAATCATACTAGTTGTTTGAATCAGAAAAGTTCTGATTCATCGAAAGATATTTCGATAATATCTATGATAGAGATCATAATATATCCCATTATCATATAGAACTGAACCTAATTGGATCACACAAACAAGAATTTGGATCTGGATATCATAAATTGGACTAACCCAGTTTAACTGATTTGAATAAGATTCAATTAGGTTCAAGAAAATTGTGCTAGCACATGATTGAGCCTAACATTCTCCTTTAAACAATCATTAAAAGTTGTCTCGACTGAGCCAAATATGTTTGGGCTCACTCAGAAACCTTTACTTAGTCTGACTGAAGTTTGTCTAGATCAGAAAAGGATTATCTTAATTTATAAGATAAATTTGAGATGACACCTGCCATTTTCTATCACCTGCTAAATTTTATCTTTGGATTTTAGTTAAATGTTGATCTTTGATACTTAGACATATATATTAGATATATGTGCCCTAGAAGCTAGAATTGGCTGACACTTGTAATACACTTCTAGGGGCAAAATTATAATTTTGACTAATATCAATAAAATGGGTTATTTTCTATCACATATGTGTATTTAGTGTCTGTGATACATCCTTTAAGTTAATGGTAATGATAATTCATATTTTCAAGAGTTGAAAATTTAAGACATGAATAATCATTGTTAACTCATAAAATGCTACCGACCATAGGATCATCATGAGGATGGTGATTGATCCGAAAGGTTGGTGTACAATCGCTTCTCTTTAGTAGATGAGTCTTAAGTCTATAGTGTGGAGACACCGGAGCGAGAGTACAGGTACTCGTTAGAGAACGAGGGCACTGAGCGTGACCACCTCGAGTAGTCATTAGGGAGTCTACCTTCTCGTCAATGACTGACTCGATGCTGCAGTAGTGTGTCTGGTTCTTTGACCTGAGGTGCATCGGCAGTTCACCTTGAGGGTGTTATAGTTTGACTACACCATTACTCGGTCTCCTAGCCATATGGAACCCTGAGGTGTATGTTGGCTATAGCATGTTCATTGTAGGAACTGGATTGCATCAAGATGGAATCTATCTACCTCGGTGGTAGAGGAGCAGCCCTATGATGATCATGAGAATCAAGTCCAGAAGCCCATGGCCATGGCAGAGTGAAATAATAGAAAGAGTTTCTATTTAGATTTTCACATTGGACTCGAATCGAATGATTACATCATATGACAGAGACTAGGGTTTGACGAGTTCACCTTAACCCTAATCTGATCGGGGCTCAAGATAGAAGAACTTAATCACACAGGTAGCTGCACCAAGAGGTTCGCATTCAGCTCTGATGGGTTGCCACCATATACTGCTAGGTGTCACTGGTGGATTTTGGGAGCAATTAGAATGATTTAGATGATCGATCATTCTAGCTGTTCGAATCAGAAGAGTTCTGATCCATCGAAAGGAGTTTCGATGATGTCGATGATAGAGATCATGACATATCCCATTACCATACAGAACTGAACCTAACTGGGTCACACAAACAAGGGTTTGAATCTGGTGATCATCAATTGAACTGATCTAGTTCAATTGATCTGAATGAGATTCAATTAGGTTCAAGGAAATCGTGCTAGCACTCGATTGAACCTAACGTTCTTCTTTTACTATCATAAATAAGTTGTCCTGTCTGAGCCAAAGGAGTTTGTGCTCAATCAGAGGCCTTCATAATGGTCTGACTGGAGGTTGTCCAAGTCAGAAAAGGTTGTCTTATTTTGTAAGACATTACCTGCCATTTTTGGTCACCTGCCATTTCTTGTTCTTTGACTTTGGTCAAAAGTCTACCTTTGACTGGTCAAATGTTGACCATTGACACTTTGACTTTTGACCACATGTCATGCACCTATTGGAGAGCTGGTGGGGGCCTGTCCCCCTGCCAGAACCTGGCAAGGAAGAGGGCGCACGCCACCCTTGGCGTGTGCCCAAGTTGGAGGCGCCTAGGAGTCCTTGTTGGACAAGGGACTCCATCTCCTTTTTGGATTCCAATTAGAGTTCTCCTAAGAACCAACTTTGACTGGTCTTAGGCACCCTCTAAGGAGGAATCCAGGGGACTCTATTCCCACCAATCAGATTTAGATCTGATTTCACAAAGAGTTGTGATTGGTTGGGAAGAAGAGGAGTTGGATCACAGTCAGTCTATAAATAAGACCCTGTGCCCAACTCAGATTATGATGAGAATTGAAACCCCACGCCCCAAGGCTGCCTCTCCCCTCTTCCTCCATGCCAAACCACCTTCTCCCTTTCCTCTCCACGTCCAAAAGGAGTTTTGGACCTTGGTTGGTGCGATTCAGATCAAAGAAAGGCGAACTGAAAGCTAGAAGGCTGCACTGCTGCAAAGGACGACTGCTGATCTTCAAAAGAGTTTTGAAGATCCTCCAGATTAGATCCAGATCTGATTTTTGGAGATGTGATAGAGAAGAAAAGGATCTCTAGATCCAGCCTGAGTGGATATCGATAGAGGCCAAGCGCTTGCATGGCTAAGATCCAGAACCTTCTGCTGCAAACAGGATCATCAACGGATAATAGGATTACCCATATCAAGGTAAATTAAATTTAATTTAATTTATCTAATTTTATTTTAATTTTTAAAATAATAATAATCAGATCTAAAACATGTCAAGATCTGATCTAGATCAAAGAGAAAAAATTTTGAAATATATCTCTTGATCTGATCAGATCTGAACGAACCTGGACCGAAAAATCAGAATTTCCCTTCAATATGCCCATGTGTCATTCACCCATAGGAGAGAGTTTTGACCCTTGCCCCCTGCTAAATAGTAGAAAGGCAAGGGGTGCACGCCTAAGGAGGCATGCACCCAAAGAGGATAAAGATTGGAGTCCCATACGGATAGGACTCCAGTTGCTTCATGATTTCAAAGTAGGTGGCACTAAAGACTCATCTTTGACTAGTCTTAGCGCCACCTAAGGAGGTTTGTAAGGAACTCTAATCTGATTAGATCAGATGATGTCATTCTACCAATCAAATTTAGATCTGATTGCACAAAGAGCCACGATTGATCGGGATGATGTGGCACTGCATGGCGCCATAGGGTCTATATAAACCCTGTCTACGCCTAGGATTTAAAATTTTTACCCTTTACCCATGCCACATAGCCCCTCTTCCTCCTTCACACCACCCTCTGATCCTCTCTCTCCTCTCCACGCCCAAGAAGTTTTAGGCATGATTTTGGTGCGATCCAAGCAAGAGAAAGGCGATAAGAAAGAAAGAAGACAGCACTACTGCAAGAGACGACACCCGATCTTCAAAAGCCATTTTGAAGATATTTAAGATCAGATCTAGATCTGATTTTTGGAGGATAGATTAAGAAAAAGAAGATCTCTAGATTCTGCGCAAGTGGATACTAGTAGAGGCCAGGCACTTGCGTGACTATATCCAGAACCTTAAGCAAACATTAGGATCATCATAGAGTAATAGGATTACCCATAACAAGGTATAATTAAATTAGATTTAATTTAATTTAGTTTATTTTATTTTATTAGATCGATAAAATTATATCTGAAAAGTCTCAAATCTAATTCGAATCTAAGAGAAAATTTTTTTGAAATATCTCTCTTGATCAAATCAGATATGAACGAATTTGATCCAAAAAATAGTATTTTTTCCTTCAATCACTCCATCCAGAGCCGACAAGAGAAGAACAATGGAGGCTCCCTCATGCATGCTATGTTATGAATGCCTCCAAATGGTCCATATTTCTTCATGTATTGGAGAACATAAAGATCCCTGATGGATACTCAAGCAATATATCAAAGCGTGTGAATAGTGAGGATGTCAAACTTGAGGGATTGAAGGCTCATGATTATCATGTGTTAATGTAGGAATTGATTCCAATAGCTATTCACCACGTATTACCAATAAATTTCAGAATGGCTGTTATTCATCTTTGCAACTTTTATAGAGATATTTGTGTAAAGAGGTTGCTTAAGAAAGACGTGAAGAAAATGAAGGCAAGGGCGGTGACTATATTATATGATCTGGAGAAAATATTTTTATCATCATTTTTTATGATTATGATGCATTTTACTGTACATCTTATGGAAAAAGTTGCACTTGGAGACCCAGTGTTCTACCGATGGATGTATCCTACTGAGAGAAATATTCAAACTCTGAAATCTTATATAAGAAATATAAATCGTCCGGAGGGATCCATAGCAAAAGGTTATTTGGGTCAAGAGTGTATGGATTTTTGTACCATATACTTAAACATGCTTAAGATACGTCATAATCAGCCAATGAGGAATCAAGATGATCAGTATGAGCCAATTGAACCTACATTTGAATCTATTCCATAGTCAGGTGGACTTTTCACTTCATACCACCTCACTGATTTAAGCATTGAGGAAAGGGATAAGGCACACCACTACGTGCTCTTTAACTGTGATATCATTGAGCCGTACATAAGGTGAGTCACTCAACCTTATTTATTTCATAATAATTAGAAAAAAATACTCAATTATACCTAAATTTATTTCTTGTACATGCAGCAAACACAAGAAGGTCATAAGAGTAAAATATAGCGCTTTAAGTATGAAAGAGAAAGAGAAAATGTACAGCAAAGAATTTTCTGAATGGTTCAAAGATCATGTAGGTGATGATGTGAGCCTTGAAGTGCGTGCTCTTTCAATGGATCCTAATCGTATCGTGCATGAGTATAAATAGCTCGTCATTAATAGCTACAGGTTTAATATTTACAGTAGGTCCGTAAATATGGTAACACAAAATAGTGGCATCATGTTGAGCGCCACCACTGGGTGTTATGCTAGCTCGAGGGATTCACAGCCTCGTATAGAGGATTTGAACTATTATGGCATGGTGGAGAAGATAGTCATCTTGGACTATTATTTTAAAGGAAGGATTGCGTTGATGAAGTGCGATTGGTTTGACATCTTATCATGGTCTGGGATGAAGACTGATGAATGTGGTTTTACTCTCGTTAACATGCAATGCCATCTCCGCACTGAAGAACCGTATATACTTGCCTCCCAAGCTAGTCAAGTCTTCTATGTTAGTGATCCCTTGGAGCCTCAATGGAATGTTATGAAGATGGTGCTTAGGTATATTTTTGATGATACCGAAGTTAATGATGATGTTGGACCATACATGTAAAGTACTCCTCTAGGATAAAACTTATCTAGTACTATCGAAGTCCCAAATACATTTGTCAGGAGCGATAGTGATGTCCATATTATAGATGCCACTAGGCGATGACTTCAATATTCTGGTATAAATTATTAGAGTCTATTTATTAATGTGTTGCTAATATTATTGTTCAACATGTTATATTAATTAATGTTCATCAACGTTGCAGATCACGATGGCACCGAAATGCCATCTAGCTTTCATCCCTGCCTCTCGACGGGTTACATGGAGTTCGGCATCTGAGGAGCAGTCAAAGCATACTCCATCCACCTCCACATCAGTTACTCAGGAATCTCCACCGTCGGCATCTACTCCATCGACATCTGAGCCTCCACCATCATCCACATCTTCGACACATGCTACTCCACCAGCATCTGATTATATATTTTTATTATATTATTTATTTATTTATTATATAGTATGTGTATACTTATATATTTGTATAATGTATTTTCATTATAGGTGCATCATCGAATCGGATATTTTATGGTTCCACATGCATGGCTCATGTGTGAAACCGCCAGCATTAGGTGATGGTGCAGTATGATGCAGATGGAAGGCCAGTAGGGAAGACCGTGTGGAAGATGCATTCCTTTTTTGGAGTGCTTATGAGGCAGTCAGACATTATTTCCATAGAGCTTAGAGACTGGCGATTGATGGATGCTGCTATTAAGAATCAGATGTGGAAGGAGATATAGATAAATGCATTTTAATTATATTATGTATTTTATATATTTACACTATATTTGATTAGAATAATTTTGTAACTAACTTTTGATAACTTTGCACAGAGGAGATACGATTTTTCTGATCATAAGAGAACTCGAGATGCCCGACTGAAGAAGATCAGAAAGTTATACCGGAGCTACAAGATCAAGCTCCATAGAGGATGGCTCGAGCACCGATGAGACACTCCGGAGGAGCTTATTTCTTGGATATAGGACTATCTTACGAGTCAGTGGGAGAGGATGGTTACACATTGAAGGAGCCAGGAGTTCGAGATAAAATTACTAACTTTTAATTTTTTTTGATATACTTAAAGTTATATTTAAATATTTTTTAAATATTTATTATTTATTTGAATACTTATTAGGCTATCTTTCATTAAAATCAAGAGAATCGGGTAGCCTAGGAGTATACACATACTCTCGGTCGAGAGCCTTTGGCTAGTCATGTTCATAGAGAGATATTGAATTCTAAATCTTACTAGATAAATTAAATTGATATTTTTTTTTATTTTTCTGATAAACTGATCCATTGTTATAGCTGATGAGAGATGGAGTGATGTCCAGCCATAGCGAGATCTTTCGATCCAATCATACGGATAAGAAGGCCAGATCGATGAATGCCGCGATTGGAAGGATTTTTGTAAGTATTAAATATATTAGTATATATGATTAGTATTATAGCATTTCTTATAAAATTTTATTTAAATTTATAATTACAGGATCAGTTAGATGCGCTTGCGAGTGAGAGCCCGGATACCTCTAGCTCCCATAACCATCTATCTTAGGTCTTGGGGTCTGAGCACTCTGAGAGGATCCAATGTAGGCTCGGACATACACCGACCAGCTATTAGTTTGAGGCAAACATCTCTTCACAAGTTTTCGATGTCATCAGTCGGAAGGAGCTTGAGGAGACATTGGCACGGACAGATCATGCTGCAATGCAGGTAGATCAGGTTGAGGAGCGCACATCTCATCTGGAGGACATCGTGAGAGACATGATGTCGATGCTCAATGCGCATTTTGGAGGTGCCTTCATGGGCTTTGAGGATATGTTAGCCCACATTCCAGCTCCAGCTCCTCCAACTCTAGCTCCAGCTCCGGCTCTGACTCCAGCTCGTGACGACGATGATGTAGATTTAAAAAAAAATTTATGTATTATTTTTTAAAAAAATATTATAATAAATTTTATTCGATAATAAAATTTTAGCATTTCAAAAATATTTTTATGTTTATAATATTTTTTGTATTATATATCTCTGCATTTATTAGGTAAAATATATAAAAAATTAAAAATTTTATATTTTTTAATTATTTAAAAGATACAATAGGGGTTGTACAATCGCTGTCGTAGATATGCCAAGTGCTACCGTAGGCATGTGTCAATAGCTGCCATAGAGCTATAGCAGCGATTACGTAACCACTGCCATAGGTTAAGATATGAAAGCGGTTACGTAATCGCTGCCATAGATTAAGATATGGCAGTGTTTACGTAACCACTGCCATACGTCAAAATATGGCAGTAGTTCAAAAATCGCTGCAATAGACAATCTATAGCATCGATTTTCATAACTGCTGCCATAGACCTACGGCAATGACTGCAGTGACAGTGGTTAACTACTGTATAGCCTATAACAGTGATTTTTTAGGCTGCGGCAATGGTTACAAACCGCTATCGTAGCCCTATTTTATAGTAGTGAAAACCTCTGTCAGCACTCACCATTATAAAGATAAAGACCAACTATCATGTCCATCAAATACACCACTGGATTTAGAAGTATGGCAAAAACATATAACAAATAAACCTAGCAAAGAAAGTCCAAATTCAAGAGGTTACTATGATCTTAGAGCTTTTTTGGTACCATATGCTAGGCACCATCAACCCATCTGCAAGCAAATCTAAGATATCAATCCACTTAATAGAATTGGGACTAGTAGAGATGTGATAAATATCATACATGGTAATCAGGAACCAGCAACTTAATATAAGCATCTTGATCATTCAATAGTAACCCCATAAGCATCGCCCATTAACAGAACATTAAGCTCAGGATTGACTATGTCATTGGATGAAATAATAAAGTCCTCCTTCTGAGCAGCATTAGCTAACCAGTCAGCAACATAGTTTACTTTCCTATAAACATGCCTAATTTTTAAAATTTGATTACCCTACTTTCATGTGATTAAATCCCTTAATAGAGGATGCAACTGGTTAACGCTGCAATAACCTATCTTTAATTTAGCTACATTAAGCTTTGACTTGACCTTATTCACTCGCAGTTTTTATTTCTTGATGAACCATAAAATCTATGTGAAGGGACGCCAGGGGATGTGGGTTATGCTACCCATCTTTCCCATGTCACTATATTTATCTAGATTTATAAATGAATTACAATGACAACGTGCATATTCTATGGATAAAATAAAAGATTTGAAAGTCAATGGTGGAGATTTTCCTATCTAAAGATGAGTAAAGAAGTCTGGAATAGTCAATGGTGGAGATTTTCTCGCCTAAACATGCACCATCCCACGTAGGGTTACCTTCTTAATTATCTCAATGAATTGTTTGAATTTTTGTTCAACCTAATGACATACATAATTCAAAATAACATTTAATTCTTTGCATGCTATATATTGAAACCATACAATCATTAAAGTACATAGAGAGATGCATTTAAATGAGTAGTTGAAATTTTTTCTGCTATGAAAACTACCAAATTGTCCTATACATTTTCATTTTGCTGCATACTTTGGTGTATAATTCTTAATGCAACCAGCCTTTCATCAGTTGTGTTTTGTTAATCATTATGGCTCAAAGGTTAAGTTTGTTAGATGAGATTGTTCCTGAGAAAGTAGATTGGAAGATCAAGGTTTAAGTCATGCGTTTGTGGGTAATTCCAAGCTACAATAATCCAAACGAATCTAACAGCATCGAAATGATTCTTATGGATGAGAAGGTTATGTGAAGATTCTATTTGTTAAATGAAATATGGCATTCTTTTTTTGTTTTCTTTTGATTTATAACCGATATAGATTTTGTTGGGGATAAACCCCACTCCTATCGAAGTTCAATTCGATGCTCAATTTAACGCAATCAGTAGCCACAGAAGAGCTTCTTCGAACTCTCAGCAGTCGGGCCTTAGCCAAACTCCTCCCAAGCATCCTCTTAGATCGACCAGACTCCTCAATGGTCGAGCTTCTTCTGAGCTCCCTCTTCGATCAAACTCCTCAATGGTTGCACCCCGACCGAGCTCCAATCGGACTCTCATAGGAGTCGAACTCCTTCCAAGCTCCTCCTTCGGTCGAACTCCTCAGTGATTGTGTCCCGACCAAGCTTCTCAGCGGTCGAGCTCCAGTCGGACTCCCACAGGAGTCGAACTCCTTTCGAGCTCCTCCTTCGGTCGAACTCCTCAGTGGTTGCACCCCGACCGAGCTCCTCAGCGGTCGAGCTCCAGTCGGACTCTCATAGGAGTCGAACTCCTTCCGAGCCTCCCCTTTGATCGAACTCCTTCGGGAGTCCAAACTCCTTTGAAATTGGTATGTGCCCAAGTCCTCCAACCAATGCCTACTTTCTTGAGCTACGGCTGTCGGACCTCGGTGGCATGGCTGCCACTACCAATCTGACGGTATCTTTCCCTCCATAACAAGCCTCATGCGGCCTACGATCGGACGACATGGCCACCACTACTGGCGATGCCACTCTCTCCGTAACCAGCCTCATGTGATCCATAATCCGCCAGTATGATTGTCACTATCCACCTGACAGTGCCTTCCTCTCCGTATCGAACTCCATGCAATCCTGACGGCTCGCTACCAGATGGTATGGCCGTTACCATCAATCAAGCTTCACCTACAAAAAGGACCCTCTAGATACACTAACTCTAAGCTCTAAACTCTCCTCTCCTTCTCTAAGCTCTGCGAAACTCATTCCCAAGCACTCCATTCTAGTTGGCCAGAGCTGACTTGATTGTTAGAGGATCCTGTCGGAGCCACCCCCTACTGGCTTCAGATGGGACTTTATTTTGCAGGTCTTCGATGACGACCTCGTCCACCTGGATCCGACGACAATCAATTTCTGCATCAATAGATTGGCGCTAGAGGAAGGGCGCCTCTATTCTTGAGGTGTTCTTGAGGCCCTTCTTGTTCTTAAAGGAGTGCTCGGCAACGGTCTCTCTCTAGATATCTCCCTTCTTCCTCTCTAGAGTTCTTTTTCGAAAAAAAATGCCCCCTAGGAGAGCTTCGACCCGACGATCGATGGCCTCCATGGCCCGATCTCATTTAAATCCGTTCGCTCCCACTCCAGCCCAGGCAGCCCAGGTTTCATATGTGACTGCGGTGGACGTGGAGTAGTTCAACCTGCTCGTTCAGTAGATTTGTGGCCTCATGGAGGCGGTGCAGACGGTGCAGGCCATGCACTGACAGGCCCCGACACCAGCTCAATTGGTGCGAGACTCTTCAGAGCCGTGTGGTCCGGTCTAGGAATGGCCGACTTAGGCTACCCAACATCCGATCCTTGGAAGGAGGAGGCAAAGGATGGAGAGCCCCTGCTCGGACCATGGCTCGACCCAGGGGGAGCCTCGCACCCATTCTACCAGAAAACTTTAGAAATCAAAGACTGTGGAGATCTCTTAGATCAAAGGCTCTTAGAAATGAGCCGACGAATCAAGAAACTTCGTCATACTTCCTCCTCACGTGGTAATGATATTTATACTGACCCTCCATTTTCATAGAAAATTATGCATGGACCGATCCCACCGAACTTCAAGCTCCCGCAGCTCGAGAGTTACGATGGGACCATCGATCCAATCGATCATCTGAAAGCCTTCCAGACAATGATGTTGCTCCACGGTGTGCCAAATGTCATCTTATGCTGGGCTTTCTCCTCTACCCTTAAGGGAGCTACCAGGAATTGGTACTCGGCACTTAAGTCGAGTACCATCTTATCGTTTGACCAGATGAGCTAACAGTTTGCGGCTCACTTCATCAGTAGTCGACGTCCGCATCGAGGTTCGAATTTCTTAAAGGCCATTAGGCAGAAGGAGGAAAAACTCATCGGGCTTATGTCACCCAATTTAATACTGTCATATTGGAGGTCCGAAACCTGGACCAATCAGTCGCCATGGCCGCCCTCAAGGGCGACCTTCAGAAGAATGACTTGTTGTTCTCCCTAAAAAAGAAGTATCCCAGAAATTTTGCTGACATGCTAGCTCGGGCTGAAAGTTATGCCCGGGCAGAGGAGGCCTTCGAGGCTAAGGATAATGAAGCCAGCGGCAAGCGGCGAATCGACGGGCCAAAGCAGAATGAAGCTCAACCATGTTCTTGGACTCCTCCTGGTCGCGGGCGAGCCCAAACTCTCCTTTGAGCTCGAAGGCAGGAAAGCCCCGACGGAAGAGCACGTCGAAGTTCTCCACAGCGCTGAAGTTCTCTCCGATGATGATTCCACAACTACGCCCCCCTTAAGGCTCCGAAAGCCCAAGTACTGATAGAGATCAAGGAACGACTTTCGAGATCAGAGAGAATGCATTCCCATCCCAGCAAGCACAATCCTAATAAGTTCTGCCTTTACCATCATGACTACGGTCACAACACTGAAGAGTGCATCCAACTTCAGGATGAGATCGAAGAGCTCGTCAGGCGAGGTGGACTTGGCCGATTCCTGTAGAAATGACCTGAAGAGTGGGAAGATCGGTTGAGGGCGTTACCACCAAGTGGGGGAAACCAGCATGAAGATCGACCGTCTCTCGACGTCATCAACACTATCTCGGAGGGACTTCAACAAGGAGAGGCCAGCGGATCTGAGGGATCGATGAAGAGGCGGAGGACCGTGGAACCCATGACCTTTACCAAGGCGGACGGTCAGGGGATCCAATTTCTACACAATGATGTGGTTGTAATTTCTTTGAACATTGTTGACTATGATGTACGCCGCATTATGGTGGATAACAGAAGCTCGACCGACGTATTGTTTTACGATGCCTTCTCAAAAATATCCCTACCCGATGACCACTTGGGGCCTATAAATTTTTCACTGGTAGGATTCACTGACAGTGTCGTACCAGTCAAAAGCATAATAACTTTGGCTGTGATGGTAGGGCAACACCTAAAACTGACCAAAGCAAAGGTCGATTTCCTAGTCGTGAGGACTCCATCCACCTATAATGCGATTCTCGATCGATCTGATCTAAATGCGCTTCGGGGGTGGTGTCAATCAATTATTTGAAGATGAAGTTCCCGATGAGTCACAGGATCGGAGAGGTCAGGGGAGATCAGACTCTCGCGAGGCACTGCTACTCAATTACCCTGCATAAGAGAGAAAGGTTCGATCCTTATTTTGTTGATGGACTGGATGTCTACGATAACCTCACTGAGGAGCGGGGCGAGCCTATGGAGGACCTCATCTCTGTGCCCTTAAATGACTGAAATTCGGAGCACGCGGTGTAGATCGGCTCCAACTTGATAGACGAGGTTCGGGAGCAGCTCATCGCCTTCCTCAAAAGAAATGCGGACATCTTCGCCTGGACCCCCGTAGACATATCGAAAATTGATGCCGAGGTCATGGAACATCGACTGACCATCGATTCGAGATACCGATCGATAAAAGAAAAGATGTGCCACCACACCTCGGAGAGGCAGAAAGCAATCACCGAAGAAGTAGACAAGCTCCTCAAAGTCGAACTCATCCGAAAGATTAATTATCCAACCTAAGTCTCAAACGTGGTTCTCGTTAAAAAGGCGAACAACAAGTGGAGGATATGCGTTGACTTCAAGAAGCTGAACAAGGTCTGCTCGAAAGATAGCTACCCCCTATCTAGGATCGATCAACTGGTGGACGCGACCTCAAGCCATGAGCTCCTCACCTTCATGGATGCCTTTTTTGGTTATAACCAGATACGGATGATGCCCGAGGATGAAGAGAAGACCGCCTTCATTACTGATTATGGTCTTTATTGTTACAGGATCATGCCATTTGGACTCAAAAATGTAGGGGCAACGTACCAGCGCTTGGTCAATAAGATCTTCAAGGAGTAGATCAGCCGCAACATAGAGGTATACGTGGATGATATGCTCATCAAAAGTCAAGCTTCAACAAACCACCTTGCCGACCTTAAAGAGACCTTCGGTGCACTCAGGAAGCATAAGATGAAGCTAAACCCGACCAAGTGCGCCTTTAGCATGACCTCGAGGAAATTTCTTGGGTTCATGATGTTGAGATGCAGAATCGAAGCAAACCTCGAGAAAATTTGAGCCATTCAGAAGATGACCGCTCTAAAGATGATCAAGAAAGTGCAGCACCTGATCGGAAAGATAGCATCTCTAAATCACTTCATCTCAAGGTCGGCCAAATGATGCGTGCCCTTCTTCCAAGTTTTCAAGCGACCAAAGAACTTCTACTGGATGGTGGAGTGCCAACAGGCATTCGAGGAGCTTAAAAACTACCTCGACTCACCCCCACTACTGACAAAGCCCGAACGTGGAGAAGAATTATTTCTATATCTAGCTATCTCTCCAGTGGCCCTGGCGATAGTCCTGACGAGGAAGAAGCGAAGATGCAGCGATCGGTCTACTACGTAAGTCGGGTCTTGAGGGATGCGGAGACCAGATACTCTAGGTTAGAAAAACTAACTTACTCTCTTCTAATTGCTGCCAGGAGACTCCGACCTTACTTTTAGGAGCACACCATAATGGTCCTCATGGACCAATCGATAAAAGCAGTCCTTCATCGAGCGAATGCTTTCAGAAGAATCACAAAATGGGCAATCGAGCTCACGGAGTTTGACATCAACTATCGGCCCAGGCCATCGATCAAGGCTCAGATACTGATAGATTTTGTGCTAGAATGCACCATTCCAGTCGAAGCCGAGCTTGAACAGAGAGAGACCGGCACCAAAGCAAGATCGAGCTTGGACAAAGCCGAGCTATCACGGTCGAACCTTCTTGAGGAAAGCACCGACCTCCCCGAAGGCTCCTAGGCTCTGCACGTGGATGGTTCATCCAACTCTGTTGGAGTTGGTGTGGGGCTAGTCTTGGTCAGCCCCGAGGGAGTCATCACCGAGTATGCGCTACGCTTCGAGTTCCCCGCAAGTAACAATGGGGCTGAATATGAAGCGTTGATCATCGGACTAAAGATAGCAAGAGAATTAAAAGTAGATCGGCTTCAAATCTACAACGATTCTCAATTGATGGTCGGTCAAGTTAGCGGCAGCTACGAAGCGTGGGAGGAAAGCATGGTGAGATACCTTGGAAAAGTGAGGGATTTGACTCCAATCTTCGACAGTTTCGGCATTCAACATATTCCGAGGGTGGAAAATGCAAGAGCCGATCTTCTCTCTAAGTTGGCCACTTCAGTCCGGGTCGAACTGCCCAAAAAAGTATTTTTGGAGACTTTGAAGTGCCCAACCATAGAGGAATCTCTAGCCATCCTGCAGACAGAATTCGAGCCAAGCTGGATCGATCCATTGGTCACCTACCTTAAGGAGGGGGTCCTTCCTCATGATCGAAAAGAAGCTCGAAAGCTCAGGAATTGGGCCTCCCACTACGTTTTATATGAAGGCAGGTTGTATAAGAGGTCGTACTCCCTCCTGCTGCTGAGATATCTCCGACCTTCAGAGGCCGACCTCGCATTATGGGAGGTGCACGAAGAACTCTGCAGAAGTCACGTAGGAGCCAGGTTCCTATCGCAAAGACTACTTCGGCAGGGATACTACTGGCCGATCTTGTTCCATAATTTCGTGGAATATATGAAGAAGTGCGACCGCTGTCAGAAGAACGTCAGCGTGCAAAGACAGTCGATATCCGAGCTTGCTCTGCTCAATGCACTGTAGCCATTTGTGCAGTAGAAAATGGATATACTCGGCTCCTTCCCAACGGCGTCTGGGCAACAGAAGTTCCTTCTGATCCCGATCGACTATTTCACCAGGTGGGTCGAAGCTGAACCACTAGCGAAGATTACCGAGGCCAAGGTGCAGAACTTCATCTGAAAGTAACTGATCTACCAATTCGGTCTGCCCTGAATCCTTATAACCGACAATAGCCGATAGTTCACTGGGGCGAGGTTCGTCGAGTTCTATGAAGGACTAAACATCTCCCACCGCTTCACATTGGTGGCTCACCCACAGGCCAACGGGGAGGCTGAGGTGACCAACCAGATCCTACTGCAAGATATCAAAATAAGGCTCGATAGGACAAAGGGGGTCTGGGTGGATGAACTCTATCATGTCATTTGGGCATACCGAACTACACAAAGGATGCCAACCGGGGAAACACCATTTGCTTTAGCCTTCGACATGGAGGTAGTTATCTCGATCGAGCTTAAGCTCCCATCTGCATGAGTCATGGGCTTCAACGAACAGCACAACCCCGAGGACCTCAGAGTCAATCTCGACCTGCTGAAAGAAAAAAGGAAGGAAGCCTGCATCTGGATGGCAGCCTACAGGCAGAAGATAGCTCGGTACTACAACTCTAGAGTTAGAAATAAGATGTTCAGAGTAGGGGACCTAGTGCTTCGATGAGTCACCATCTCTCAACCTCAGAGCCAAGGAAAGCTCGCCCTAAATTGGGAAGGTCTGTATGAAGTAGTGGAGGTCGTCTAGCCCAAAACTTATCGTCTGAAGGAGCTCAGAGGAATAGTGCTTTCCCGACCTTGAAACTAAGAAAACCTAAGGATGTATCATCAGTAGACTTTTTTTAATAAAACTTCTTCATTCAACATTATTATTTTTTGGTGCAAGGATTACGTGATGGTAGGAAAGAAACGAGCAAAAGTGGCCTGTTAGGAATAGAAGGAGAACCTCGTCCTAACACGAGCAAAGTCGAAGATCTCATCCACCTTAGACGAGATGGGAGGAGAGGCATGGACGACGGTCCGTATGTGCCCCCACAGCCCATTAGGAATAGAAGGAGAACCTCGTCCTAACGTGAGCAAAGTAAAAGACCTCATCCATCTTAGACGAGATGGAGGAAGAGGCACGGACGACGGTCCGTATGTGCCCCCACAGTCCATTAAGAATAGGAGGAGAACCTCGTCCTAATGCGAGCAAAGTCGAAGGCCTCATCCACCTTAGATGAGATGGGGGGAGAGGCACAAATGATGGTCCGCACGTGCCCCCACAGTCCATTAGGAACAAGAGGGAAACCTCATCCTAACGCGAGTAAAGTCGAAGGCCTCATCCATCTTAGATGAGATGGGGAGAGAGGCACGGACGACGGTCCACATGTGCCCCCACAGCTCATTAGGAACAAGAGGGAAACCTCATCCTAATGCGAGCAAAGTCAAAGGCCTCATCCACCTTAGACAAGATGGGGGGAGAGGCACAGACAATGATCCGCATATGCCTCCACAGCCCATTAGAAATAGGAGAGGAACCTCGTCCTAACGCGAGCAAAGTCGAAGGCCTCATTCACCTTAGACGAGATAGGGGGGAGAGGCACGGACAGTGGCCCGTATGTGTCCCCACAACTTGTTAGGAATAGAAGAAGAATCTCATCCTAATGTGAGCAAAATCCAAGTCCGAGCTCCGAAGTCTATAGAAGTTAAGATCTCTTCCGAGCAACGGCGCCAACCTCGGCAAGAGATAAGATCAGAGACAACCTCGGCCAGAGATAAGATCTCTTTCGAGTGCCCGAGACAACCTCAACTAGAGATAAGATCTCTTCCGAGCAATGATGCCAACCTCGATAAGAGATAAGATAAGAGATAACCTTGATCAGAGATAAGATCTCTCCCAAGCACCCGAGATAATCTCAGCTAGAGATAAATTTCCCTCGAGCAACGGCGACAACCTCGGCTAGAGATAAGATCTCTCCCGAGCAACGGCGATAACCTCGACTGCAGAAGAAGAGATCTCTTCCGAGCACCCAAGTCAACCTCGACCAAAGATGAGATCTCTCTCGAGCGATCGAGCCAACCTCGGCTAGAGATAAGATCTCTCCCGAGTGCCCATATTAACCTCGGCTGCTGGAGATAATATCGCCTCCAAGGAGCTCAACCTCCAACCTCGATCGCAAGAGACGAGATCTACTTCAACATCAACTTTGGCTGGAGATGAGATCTCCTTCCCAAGCTTCGACCTAAACCAGCACGGAGCCCAAAAGAGGACTTCGACAGTCGCCCTTTCTACACTCTCTTCCTTCGAGTTTCGAACTCGAAAGTGAGGGAACTATTATTGGAGATAAACTTCGCTCCTACCGAAGTCCAGTTTGATGCTCAGTTTAATGCAACCGATAGCCATGAAAGAGCTCCTTCGGACTCTCAATAGTTGGACCTTAGTCGAACCCCTTCAACCGATCGAACTCCTCAGCTGTCGAGCTTCTTTGGACTCATAGCACCTGGGCCTTAGCCAAACTCCTCCAGTCAGACTCCTCCCAGGCATCCCCTTAGATCGATCAAACTCCTCAGTGGTCGAGCTCCTTCTGAGCTCCCTCTTTGGTCGAACTCCTCAGTGGTTGCACCCCAATCGAGCTCCTCAGTGGTTGAGCTCCAGTCAGACTTCCACAGGAGTCAAACTTCTTTCGAGCTCCCCCTTTGATCAAACTCCTCAACGATTACACTCCGACCGAGCTCCTCAGCGGTCGAGCTCCAGTCAGACTCCCATAGGAGTCGAACTCCTTCCGAGCTCCTCCTTCGATCAAACTTCTTAGTGGTTGCACCTCGACCGAGCTCCTCAGCGGTCGAGCTCCAATCGGACTTCCACAGGAGTCGAACTCCTTCCGAGCCTCTTCTTTGGTCGAACTCCTTCAGGAGTCTGAACTTCTTTAAAATTGGTATGTGCCTGAGTCCACCAACTAATGCCTGCTTCCTCGAGCTATGGCTATCGGACCTCGATGGTATAGCCACTACTACCAGTCTAACGACACCTTTTCCTCCATAACAAGCCCCATGCGGCCCGTGATTGGACGACATGACCACCACTACTGGCGATGCCACTATCTCCGTAACCAGTCTCATGTGACCCACGATCCATCAGTATGGCTGTCACTGTCCACCTGACGGTGCCTTCCTCTCTGTATCAAACTCTATGCGGCCCCAATGGCTTGCTACCAGGCAGTATGGCCGTCACCATCAATCAAGCTTCTCCTATAAAAAGAACCCTCCAGATACGCTAACTCTATGCTCTAAACTCTCCTCTCCTTCTCTAAGCTCTACGGAACTCATTTTCGAGCACTCCATTTCAGTTGGTCAGAGCTGACTTGATCGTCGGAGGATCCTGTCGGAGCCACCCCCACCGACTCCAGATGAAACTTTATTTTGTAGGTCCCCGATGGTGACTTCGTCCATCCGAATTCGACGACGACCAATTTCTGCATCAACAGATTTCATGTGTAGATTTTTGTTCACAATTTTAGGATAATAAGATTCATGTTTCTATGAAGCACAGTCTCATAACCAGATTCAAATCATTGGTCACTGAAGGTCTTGGTTATCTCATTCAAGATTTAATGGTAGGATACATTAATGATGGAAAGTATAGAATAATAAAATATAGGTATAAGATGAACTTTATAGGTATTACAACCATTACTGAAACTATAATTAATAAGATGCCAAAGAAAGCTTTTGTGTTTGTGTCCTTTCCTGAAATCATTCAAAAAATTACTTATCATGATAACAACTTGCTTTTTTATTTTTTATTTTCTACCTCGACAGATGCTATTGGAGAACTATTTGGAAAGGATGATGTAATGGAGAAAATTGTTAGAGGCATAAAGAGCAGGCTGATGGAAATTGAACTTAAAGACTTGAAGTTAGAACGTACACCAATACTTTTAAGTTTATAGTTCATTTCTAGATAAATGCTCACATGCCTTTGTCTTTGTTTTTTACTTTGTATTTACGTAATAGTAAGAATAAACTATCCTGCATCTTATGGAGGGAATTTGCTGATCAAATTTCTTCATATCTTGCTAAGGGCAATAGTGGTCTTATAATTATTATCCTTCATGTTGGTGCATCGACTGGCATCACCTCGCTCTGATACCAATTAATGTTCCATGATATCGCTCGAACGTCAATCATTCTTGGCATCACAAGTTCTGATATCATATTGTGCTCCTGATCTTTAGCACGGATCTGAAGGAACTGTGATGTTCTCTATGGACAACAAACCACCGATCCTCCACCTGGATCTATGATGGGGTGCCTCCCTCCTTGGGCCTGAAGGAGATGCCTCCTTCTCTAGGGCTTCTTCAAGAACCCTAGGGCGGCAACTCTAGAAAGAAGAGAAGAATAGAGTTGAGGGAGAAAAGGTTTGTATTCCACAGCACTCTAAAATCCTAATACAATATATGTATTTATACATAGCCATTAGGTCCGACCAAAAAACTCTCCGACTAACCCAATACATGAAAGCACTCACTAAGTCCATGTACACCCATGTCTCCCATGCTCTCAATCTCTGGATCTAAACCTAATCCATACATGAATTAGGCTCCTTAAGATCTCTCAAATCAGATCTTAAGATCCCTAGGATCAACCCAGACCTTAGCCCAAAATAGACTCTCGCATAACTCTACCTACGCACTGAGCTAGCTCGGTCTCAGCACTGAGTCGGCTAAGTTACACCGAATCGACTCAGTCTGAAAATGAGCCAACCCTGTCCTATGTCATGCCAGCAGTTCCGAATGTGCAGCTCTCTGTTTTGCCTGTGCATTGAGACTTAGCCGACCTAGTTTTGGACTAAGATGGCTAATCTGTAGAAAATCTTTTTCCCACGGTCTTGATTCTCCAACTTTGATTTCTTGCTTCACCTTGTGTCCTAGGTCTTCGAACCACCAATCAAGCCCTTGAAATCTTCGGAGCCAATATCTTGACTCTTCCCATGGCCTCCCAAGGCTTGGAAGCACTATAAATCCTCACAATCTCCATCTTGGTGCTCCAAGCCTTGGCAAACCTCTCGACAATGACCTCCTGCACGTTTTCGCTATCTCTGCGCACTCGACAGCACCTATGTAAACATTGCCTCTATCAATCATCTTTAGTTGTTGTGCACCCTTGAGGCCTTTAGGATGATCGTCTCTACCACTGAAGATATGTGCTTGCTTCTTAGCACCATCCTGAAATTATAGGATCCCTTCTGCTTAGCAGCTGTATCATTTTCTCAGGACTTTCCTAGAGAACCTACAGTATTTTTGCACCAGCACATGTTGTACCACTTGACACGATCTCCTCAAAGCTACGTCAGTCCACCTACATGCATCGCTCCACCTGAAACTGTGCATCATCGGTGCTCTAAACTCATGCCAAATTTTTTCTCCACTTGTGAAGCTACCATTGTGGAGTTTCACCTATATTTGAAGTCCACCTGATGCCACAGAAGTCGACTCTATCACCGAGTCCCTCGAGGCCAATCACTCAATGCTGCACTACTGAGCCTGCCACTGCACCTCAAATACCATCGCTATCCCTTCGAATCCTCCGTACTTTATAGCCCTTTTCGAAGCCATCTCGGATACCTCTATAACTTGCGGATACCTCCAAACCCCAAAAGCTCATCCAATTCTTTAGAATTCAGTAACTGAATCCTAAAAAATTCTATCCTAGTCCTTCTCTTCTATTCCTACATCAGCCATCGCTTCAGTTGCGTCTGAAGAACCATCCTCCATCCGAACCGTGACTCTTCCTGATGCTCCTGTAGAAGAAACCTGATCCATGATACTTTCGGCTATTTGAGATCTCCTAGCACTCCCTGAGACCTTTTGGCTCTTCCTGAGACCTGCTCCCGATCTCTCTGAGAAGCCCCTAACACCATCTATTAAGATACACTCCTCAGCTGCTACACCACCAAGCATCTATCAGCTCCTGTGCCTTGAGGATAGCATCCTGCAGCACTCCAGCGCTCTCTGACTCGTCTCTACACCATTCTACAATCGCCCAATTCTAACCTACTGGATCTTCGTAGATCATCCATCTTCATCACTCCCAAGACTTCGCAAATCCATGCTCTGATAGAACTGCTAAATACATCTCCGACTACTTTCCCATCTTCCAGACATCGAAGGACGTATAGTCGCTTCTTCAGCCTTCCTTCGACCATTACCCCTTAGAAAACTTCTCTTTAATAGCCCTACACTGTCCATCTTACTAAAAAACCCTGATGCTCTCTACTGAGATACCTCCCTCAGTTGCTGCATCGTCGAGCCTCTCTCAGTCCTGCATCTTCAGAAAAATGCTACTGCAGCACTCCAACACTCCCTGCCTATCACATAACCATCATACACCTCGATCTTTCCACCAAGATCGATCTACAAATCATGCACCAAATTCTTCCACCCTGAGAAAATTCCTTTTCATTAATCCTCTCAATCTCTACCTTCAATTCGCTACTCTCGGTTAGCCAAACCACAGCAACAACAAGGTAGATTTGAGACATACCGTAGAATTCTTGTACAGATTTCTGATTTCACCTTGTACGACTTTTCCTTTCCTTCCATACACCATCAGGCTCTGAAACTTGGCTCTGATACCAATTATTGGTGCATCAACTGGCATCACCTCGCTCTAATACCAATTGATATTCCATGATATCACTCGAACGCCAATCATCCTTGGCATCACAAGCTCCGATACCATGTTGCGAAAGCTCCTGATCTTTAGCACGGATCTGAAAGAACCTATGATGTTCTCTATGGATAGCAAATCACCAATCCTCCATTTGAATCTGTGATGGAGTGCTTCCCTCCTTGGGCTTGAGAGAGATGCCCCCTTCTCTAAGGCTTTCTCAAGAACCCTAGGGTGGCAACTCTAGAGAGAAGAGAAGAAGAGAGTTGAGGAAGAAAAGGTCTGTATTCCACAGCATTCTGAAATCCTAATACAACCTATGTATTTATACATAGCCATTAGGTCCGACCAAAAAATTTTTCGTCTAACCTAATACATGAAAGCACTCACCGAGCTCATGTACATCCATATCTTCCATACTCTCATCCTCTGGATCTAGACCCAATCTATATATGAATTAGCCCCCTTAAGACCTCTCAAATCCGACCTTAAGATTCCTAGGATCCACCTAGACCCTAGCCTAAAACAAACTCTCGTGTAACTTTGTCCGCGCACTAAATCGGCTCAATTTCAGCACTAAGTTGGCTAAGTTTCACTGGGTCGACTCAATCTAAAACTGAGCCAGCCCAATCCTGTGCCATGCCAGCAATCCCAAACGTGCAGCTCTTTATTTTGCTTGTGCACTGAGACTTAGCCACCCAGTTTTGGACTGAGTTGGCTAACCTAAAGAAAATCTTCTTTCTACAGGCTCGATTCTTCAATTTTGATTCCTTATTTTACCTAGTGTCCCGGTTCTCTGAAGCACTAACCAAACTCCTGAAATCTTCGGAACCAACACCCTGACTCCTCCCATGGCCTCCCAAGGCTTGGGAGCACCACAAATCCTCACACTTTAAATGTTCATGGTTAAATCATACCAAGGTAATTTCTTTGTCTAGCCATAAAAATATTATTTAAATAAATAAAATATTAAGTTATTATATAAATAGTTGTTAATACTTATTTAGTTTGTATTACTAGAAAAAGTTGGCATCTTCAATGCATATTATGGATCAAAATTGCTTATCAATCTTGCTCTAAAAGAAGCTGTTGATTTCAGGAACAAGTATGGGCTTTATTTTAACTACTTAATGATGATGCTAAATATTATTTTCAACTATTTTTAAAAAGCAAGTAGTCATCTTTCCCTTCCCCTGGGCTATTAATTGGTGGAGAATCTTATACACAGAGGATAAGTCAAATATATGGACATTCTTCATATTCAATTTTGATGATTTGGTAAAGCATACAGAGAGGAAGACAATTGATGATGTTCTCGGTGCTGCTGAGGTATTGATCATTCACCTATTCATACTATTTTTTAACTTTTTATATAACTTAAAACCTTTATATTTTCATAGGAGGGTTGCTGTGTTGTTTTAGCAAACATATTGGAAATAGAGTCTCAAGATGATTTGTGGTGTCAAGGTTACATTAAATGTTCAAGGAAGGTTGAATCTACTGGAATAAAGTTCTATTATGAGGGTTGTGACAAGCTTGTGCAATCTATTCCAAGGTAATATTCATTTTATTAACTTCTGTAAATGTAACTCATTTGAATGATAACTCTTTCATAATATATTTATCTACATGTAGATTTAAAGTTCATGTCAAAGCCATTGACCAAATTAGTTCTACCTCCTCCTTGATATTCGATCATGAAGCTACTCAATTTGTAGAAAAGACTGTATCAGAAATCAGACAGCAGGAGATGAAGGTGAAATAAAACTTGAATATTTAAATTAGTATAAATAAATCAGTAATACTATGTATGTCATCTTTTCAAAGACTGGATCTATGTAGAATGTTGTAGGATGTGGCGCCCCTGCTGTGCTGAATTATTTTGTTGGTAAAGAATTAGTGTTCAAGATTAATATTAAAAAGTTGAACGTTAAAAATAAATAGTTTGTTTATTCAATTGTGAGGATGAGTGATGATGCTGATCTACTTAAGCACTGTAATTCTACCTTAGCTGATAACAAGGTGATTATACCTTTTATGATTTAGATTTGAGCATTATTTGGCTTCTAAATTTTTATACGAAACTTACTTCAATCTTTGCTTCAAGGCTATGATGACGATTCTGACACTAGCTACTAGATGCATTCATCGCAACCGGTTAATGATTTTGCCAAGGTCTTTACATTTTTTATATTTTTAGATGCATTTAATAAGACGTATTTGCACCAATTTTTTAAGTTTTGAATGCAATAACTAGCCGGTTTGTTTATGTTATTGGACTACTATCTGCCTACGAAAAAATATTATAAGAATCAGTTTTTGATGAAGTTGAGTATACTTCGCCTACTAAGACCCCATCAAAAAGATTTGCTGAAGATGTGAGGGACACCATTGTTGATGATCCTACTGCACCACTCTCTAGGAACAAGCTCAAGAAAGTGATAAAGGTTGAGAAATATTTGGATTTAGATTGTTATAGAAATGGTTAATTGTAGAAGATGGTGGAACAAAAGAGGCAGTGAAACCCAACTTTCCTGTAGTATTTAACTAAGTATAATATTTATTTTGGATGCTTCAAATACCTAATTGCAAGTATTATCACTCATTTACCTAGCAATGACAACATAATGGTTTCTCACTTGCTAAAACTATAAAATACGCTCAAACATTTAACTAAACCATACTTTTAGACGTCATACAATTCACAAAATAATTAAACAATACTTCTATCTTAATGATTCTCCATTCAAAAAGAAAAAAATTGATTCTAGGTTTTCAAGTAAGTTATGGCCATAATTTTTTATTAACCGTGGTGGTGCTCTTATCAGCAAGTGAAGTTCACTATTATTAGCAAGTCAAGATCAATATCATCAGCAATAGAAATCAAGACTAAAATCTTCTCCTGAATTAATGATTAAATCATAAAATTCATTTTAAAAGTGCTTTTTATCTAATTGGGAAAAAAAACTGACCTGAAAAAAAAAAAAAAGAGACTAAATAATGATAGATTTATAAAATAATAAAAAAATCATAAACTAAACCACTAATATTATATATCTAATTTGGAAAAAAAAAGTGTTTTTTATGTTCTTTAGTTAATTTTACCTAGACATCCTGAGCGCTGACCTCGAAGTGATCCATGAGTACCGAGCGAGCGATGGTACTACCTCCAGAAAAAGGGTGAGGTTTCGGTACCTTTTTTGGCTCCTCTGCCCTCCTAAATAAAAAAGAAGTTGGCATATTTTTAACCAATAAAAATAATTATAATATTTCTCATAGTATGATTGAATAAATATCATATTTAAATATACACAACAATTATGAGCTAAAAGTTGAAATAAGATGAAGTCAAATCTGATTCCACTTAACATTAGAAGTTTAGCCCTTCAGCAATTTTGCATCGCTCTAAAGGTTTTATGGTGAAGAGAAATATTAAGAGATCGGCTAATTTGGAGAAAAATCTCTCCTCATAATCAAATGGCCAGACCAAATACATAAGAAGCACATAATCAGGCCATAATCCTATAGCAGGTCATAGTACCTTTTAGACACCACAAGTACTAAAAAGGATGATATATGAGAAAGAATAAAAACTTACTCTATCTTTTCCACCAATAATTCTTACAAAAATGTAGGTTGTTAAAAAACTCCTATAGCAGATTAACCTAGCTTGAGTATGAAATTAAAGTTCTTGCAATTTGAAGGTATTCATGTCATCCATTAAAATAATAAACTTAGTGCTAAGCCATTCAACCTCATAGCAACATTGCTTGATCATATATATATATATATATAAATCTTTCAAAATGTTCCATTCTACCACAGCATCATCATAGTTTTAAAAAAAAATTCAACAAAGACTAAATTCAGTGCTGTACTGCTCAAACATTGAAAGGCGACATAATAATAGACCTAAAATCTCTATCAACACCCACTATTGTAAAAATAAAGACTAGCTATCATGTCCATCGAATATACCACTGAATCTAAAAGTATGGCAAAAAAATATAACAAATAAACCCAATAAAGAAAGTTCATATCCAAGAGGTTACTATGATCTCAAAGCTTCTCTGGTATCATATGCTAAGCACCATCAACCCATCTGCAAATAAACTAAGATATCAATCCACTTAACAGGATTATGCAACTTAATACAAGCATCTTCATCATTCAACAGTAACCCCATAAGTATCGCCCATTAACAGAACATTAAGCTCATGGTTGTTTATGTCAATGGATGAAATAACAAAGTCCTCCTTCTGAGCAGCATTAGCTAACCAGTCAGGAACAGAGTTCACTTTCCTATAAACATATCCAATTTTTAAAATTTGATTATTCTACTTCCATGTGATTAAATCCCTTAATAGAGGATGAAATTGATTAACATTGTAATGAACCTATCTTTAATTCAGCTATATTATGCTTCATTTGCATGTATATTTAACAACAGATATAATTATGGCAGTTATATGTATATGGAAAATAAACAGGCATCGCAGTTGCAAGTGATAGGCTATCTTTAATCATCCATGCATATTTAAGATCAATAATAACTATGAAATAAATAGGTAGAGTATTTGCACGTTGAACGATATTTTCAACCATTCATGTATATAGTTATGTATTTTGAAACAATAAAAACTATACCAAAATTAAATAGTTGGAAACTGAATAGGCAGGGATTTTTAAAGAGTTCCTTCTCAACTTCTATCTTACGTGCCAGGTTGTTTAAAAGCAATTATGATGCCATAAAAGCAAATAATTACCAACTTTCAAAACTTTTTTGTATTCCTTCAGTTGCTGAATATTACAATGAGCTGATCTCTGACAAAATCTTCAATATTGGTTCGTATTGTTATGTTGCATTGCTAGTTATATAAAAAGGACAATCTTTTGATATTTAACAATATTCAGAAGAAACTCAAGTAATGGTAGATCTCTAATGAGGGAAAAAAAGCAGGTAAAGATAAATAGTATTGTTTTACAAGGTATGATTTAAAAATTAAACTTCGAATTCTCATTAGGCTAATCACCCTGTCTTATTTAAACCGATATTTTATATTATTATTATTTTTCTATTACAATATCTATAGAAAATGGCCTCTCCGATTCCCATCTTTCACATAGTGATGTGCTCCTATTAGCCAAACATGAAAGGAATGCTATGAGTGATATTTCAAATGGTACATGTTCTTTTACTCTGCAAATGAATATTTGTATGGTGTGCTTAATATTAGTACTCAAATATATTTGCTGCAACTCTTTTTAGTTGATTCTCTATCATCAACATCTTTTCAAAAGATCAAAAATTATGGTTCAATATCTAAATATATATTCTCCCCAATTTGTGACACTATGAAAATCTCAAATGCTTCATCCATCACTGAGGAAGTATTTTTAGAGAATTCTTGTGGTGGTATCAATAACTACAATTAAGATATAATTTTTGCTATACCATAGATGCCAACACAACAGTCTGTTAGTAAAAGAAGCAAGCAAATGAGTATTGAAAAGTATGTTATTAGAGATGGGACAAGAATTATTCCAACAGCAGTTATTTCTCATGATAGCCAGAAGAGCAATGGTTTCAATCGTATTACTGCTACCTCTCCCCTTAATTATGAGGTTGTGAAAATAACAAATTCTTCATGCATTAATTCTGGCTTGGTTGTAGAAAACTGTGGATGTGAGACTGATAAATTAAATGAAGCTCAAGCATTTGGCATACAAGCTTCTCCAATTCAATAGTCAGTGAATAAACCAAAACAAATGAGTTCTGGAAAGCATGTCATTAGAGGAGGTGTGGTGGTAAAAAAATTGCATAATAATTCATGCCAGAAAATAATAGAAACTGATATATCTAAAATATATAAGAATTTGAACATTGCTGCTAATATCATGCCCTTCAAGGGATGCAACTACTCTTTTTCTGCATTTATCTTTATTGCTTACTCGTATATGGAACATTTTAAGCCATGTTGGAAGATGAATTTTGATTAACATTTGAGCAGCAGAAATTTGCAAACTGACATTTAATTTTATGGAAGTATGATTTTCTTAATACAACTAATCATGCTTGATTGTAAGTATTATTTATGTTGAATTTATATAGAATATATTTATTAGTTTTTTTACAACTAAAAATGATTGCCACAGAATTATTGAATATTCTTATAGAATTTTTTAAACCATGTATTTCATATGAATTTTGATGATCAGTTGAGAAGTACAATTATGAAAGTGACTATTTAAATTATATATAAATATGCTGGTGAATTTTATTTTAATCTAATCTTACTATCTTCTTCTATTATCCAAGATCATGTTGAAACTTTGATGCATTCAATTGAAGGTATTGAAATTCACTACGATAATGAGATAACAACTTTTGAATATAATTAATAAAGGTGTTTGATGTGAATTTATATTTGTGTTCAAATTTATCGCAGAATATTGGGACATAGGTGATCCGATATGTGAATATCTTAGTTATGGTGCATTGATGTGGTTTGCTAAACGATCATAAAAGTGGTACAATCGATCTAAGCCAACATTCTTATTATGCTACATGCAAAGAAAAATTGAGCTATCTAAATTGCCTGAACCGTCAGAAACTCTTAGTGCTCTTCTTTATAATCGTGATGCTAAGAGCAAGTATTTTCTTGATAACATCAGATCTATCAACATGATGTTTTTCTTCACATCTATTGGTTGCAAAATAGATAGAAGCAGCAATAAAGAGAGTGGGCCATCCATATATATCATGTCTAGAAAAAATTATCATAGAATTGGAAGCTTTCTGCCTCAAGAAGGATCAACACCTAAATTTGCATAACTATACATTTATAATACAAAACATTAGATCGCTAACAGAATGTAGCTGTTAGGTATATAATTAGATGTTTCTAAAGCTTATATTAGTAATTTATTTTGAAGTTTGTATTATTTAAAGTGATAATTTTTTGATGTTTGATCATGTAAATTCTCATACAAACTCTTTGCATGCTTAGATTGTTGCTGATTTAAAATTCATACTTAATGAATATAATCCTCTTACAAGATCATTCAAATGGTGAAAGATATGTTTGGTTAATAAATTCATGACAATATAAAATTGAGACTTATTGGTGAAAGGGGACATGATGGAAGAAGATAAAATATTCCTACAGTATTTGAAGTAGCAACATTAATTATTGGAGATATCCAAGATATTAATGCTCAAAGAGATATAATTGTGGAAAGGGGCTCGTCTCCTTAAACGTGGATCTACACTTAATGTTAGCATACCCCTTATTATTTCCACATGGGAAAGATGGTTACATAGATGATATTTCTCATGGTGACAATTACAGATCTTTTTATAAAAAGTGATAAAAAATCTTAATGAGAGAATTTTTTGCCTATAGGATTCAAGATAGGAAAAATGAACCTTCCACTATACTATCTTCTAGAAAATTATTTCAGCAATTTTTGGTTGATGGATACATCATTGTCGAATCATCTTGATTGACATATATTCGTACTCATCAGAAAGAATTAAGAGCAGATATATATAGGACTTTCAGAAGATGGAAAAATAAATCCATCTTCAAGGGGTAAACATGTTATATTACTGTTGTTATTTACAGGAGGTGCTAGATATATAATCCAAAATTATCAAGATATAATGGCCATATGCAAGTGGGCAGGTTATACTGATTTATTTATTATATTTACATTAAATCCTAAATAGCCAAAAATTTTAAGAGTTGTACAAAATAAGGATCTTAGACCAATCTGACATTCTTTGCAGAGTATTCAAAATTAAACTTGATCAGTTGGAAAAAGATTTGAAACATAGAAAGATTTTTGGAAGAGTTAAAGCTGGTATGTAGAATCTTAGTTCATTATATTCCATATTTTAAGAGTTAATTTCATATTTTCGGAGTTAAATGATATTTTTTTTTATTTTTTATTTTTTAATATTTATGTACAGTTATATACACCATTGAGTTTCAAAAGTGTGACTTACTTCATGTATACATTCTACTTTTTCTTCATCATGATAGTAATACCCAAGTGGAGAAAATATCGACAAGATTATCTCAACTGAAATCCTTAGTAAAGATACTGATAAGGATCTATATGATGTTGTCAAAACTTTCATGATACATGGTCCTTGTGGTCCATTGAATAAAAACTCTCTATTTATGGTAAATGGAAAGTGTTCCAAACACTATCCTAAGAGATTTTTGGAAATGACATTAGTTGATAAAGATGGATATCCTTTTTATAGGAGAAGAGACAATGGTAGAGTAATGGAGAAAAATGAAGTTAATATTAATAATAAATATGTAGTGCCACACAATCGATTCCTTCTGGTGAAATACAATACACACATTAACATTGAATAGTGTAATCAATATGGATTGATAAGGTACCTATTCAAATATGTTAATAAAAGACATCATCGCATCAGCTTTCTATGAAGAATCTAGAATAACTAATAAGCATGAATGTGAGGATGAGATAAGTATGTACTATGATTGCAGGTATATATCCCAATATGAAGCTGTGCAGAGAATATTTACTTATGATATTCATTATAGAGAACCTCCTGTTGAATGGTTGTCTTTTCATCTTTCTACTGAGTAGGTTGTACTATTTGATGATGATGATCCTATTGGTGCAGTCATGGATAGGCCTAGAGTATATAAATCAAAGTTTATTGCCTGGATGGAGGCAAATAAAAAATATCCAAAAGCAAAAGAGTTAACTTATGCATAGTTTTCTTCTAAATTTGTGTGGAAGAAAATATTTTTGAATGGATGCCAAGGAAGCAAGGTTTTGCTATTGGTAGAGTATTTTATGTTCCTCCAAGTAGTGGAAAATAATATTATCAAAGAATTTTGTTGAATATATCAACAGGACTTGAGCCACATGAAGATATAAGGACTGTAAATGGTGTTCTGTATCCAATATTTAAAGAAGCTTGCTGTATATTAGGCTTGCTAGAGGATGACAAAGGTACATTAATGGAATTCAAGAAGCAAGTTTTTGGGACTCTGCTAATTACTTAAAAAGTTTTTTTGTAATTTTATTGCTTTCAAATTCACTCTCAAGACCAAAAATGGTGTGGCAGAAGATATAGCAATATTTGAGTAATGATATCTTGCACGTACAAAGAACTTTTCATCAAAATCATGGTAAACTTCAACATTCTTTTTTTTATTAAGAAAAATTTACTTTTTGAAAACTATTCTTTTTCATGATTTGAGACAATCTTTCATCATTTTTTTTGCCTTTTCAATTAGATAGCTACTAAACTATAGCCTTATTTTTATTATCTTGATAATGTATTCTGTTTGCTCAACATGTTTCCATTTTCTATATTTCTAATTTGCATAATTATGATATTATCTTTGTCATAAAATTTCAGATTTCAAGCTGATCGAGGAGTAGTTAAAAAATCATGCTCTTGCAGAGATTGAAAATTTTTTACGAAGTGATGGTAAAAGTCTTCAAAATTTTTTTCAAATGCTTTATCTAGATATGATTTCTCTTTCATTTGATCAAAACAGACTTGTGCATGATGAACTACAATATGATAAAGTATCTTTATCTGAAGAACATGCGAGATTTTTGTCTAACCTTAATCATGAACGAAAAGATATTTACTATAAAATCATAAATGCTATTTCCAGAAAGCAATGTGTTCTTTTTCTTATTTAGGGATATGGTGGTACTGAAAAAACATACATCTAGAAAACACTATCTATAGCTTTGAGATCTAAAGACAAGATTGTGCTAATAGTTGCCTCAAGTGGAATTGCATCTTTACTCTTTCCTAGAGGCAGGACTGCACATTCAAGGTTTGCAATCCCTTTGAATGGAGATGAAAACTCTACTTGCAACATTAAGTAAGGAAGTGCATTGGCAGAATTGATTATGGAGACAGAATTTATGATTTAGAATGAAAATCCTATGACTCATAAGTACTATTTTGAAGCTTTAGATAGGACATTCAGAGATATTTTTAGATTTTCTAATTTTGCAAGCATAGAGTAGCCTTTTGGCGCAAAATTGTAGTGTCAGGAGGTGATTTTAGATAAATCCTTTTAGTAATTCTAAAAGATAGAAGACAAGATATTGTGCTTGCAAGCATCAACTCTACTAATTTATAGAGGTATTATCAAGTATTAACATTGGCAAAAAATGTAAGACTTCAAACAGGAAATCCTAATATTGATATCAATGAGATGGAAGATTTCTCATAATGAATTTTAGACATTGGTAATGGCATTTTGGGTGAACCTAATGATGGTTCAGCTACTATTGAATTTCCAAAAGATTTGTTAATAAAGGATTATGTTGACTATTGTGGATAGTATGTATCCATCAATTTTGGATAACATGAGTGATATAAAATATTTGCAACAGAGAGCTATATCACTTATTCTTGGTGGTAAAAGGATATATCTTGGTTGTGATAGTACTTGTGCAAGCAATCAAAGCATTAATAATCCCGATGATATTCATATATACTCTCAAATTTTTGAATACAATAACAGCTTCTGGTCTCCCCAGCCATACATTGAAGTTGAAAATTGGTGTACTAGTTATGTTGTTAAGAAATATAGATCAATTTTATGAATTATGTAATGGCACTCAACTAGTTATCACCCAATTAGGAAACCATATTGTTGAAGGTACCAATGTTGGTTATAAAATTTTTATTCCTTGATTGACATTGACCCCATTAGACTGCAGGTTACCATTCAAATTTTAGAGGAGACAATATCTTTTAGCACTTTCTTTTGCCATGACAAGTAATAAGAGTCAAGGCCAATCACTTGCTCACGTCGGTCTCTATCTTCCAAAACTAGTTTTCAGTCATGGACAGCCATATGTTGCAATTTCAAGAGTTACCACTCAAAATGATTTGAAGATATTAATTTGTGATAAGGAAGGATAATTTATAATTATCACAACTAATGTAGTATACAAAGAAGTGTTCTAGAATTTAAACTAATCAGGTATGTTATTATCTATAATATTTGTTTGAAGATATATTAGTTTTCTTAAATATCATTTATGAATATTTTAGTTATAAATTTTAAAGATTGATTTGGTTTCAGCTGAAATAGTGTATTTTCATTCGACAATCGATCCAGCCCCTCCGTTAACTCCATCACTTTCTCTAGCTCAACGACCATGCTCCCTAATCTCATCAGTTTCTGTTCATCGTCTTCCTCATCGATGACTCCCACCATTGCCTTCACCGCTATCTCCACCGCACTGGAGAACACTTCTCAAGCCAATCGAAAATCGTTGTCCCACCTTATCGAATGCCTCTACTCGTGAGCGGTCGAGAAGCTCCAAAGAGGAAAATATCAAAAGGCTTCGGGAAGGTTTGAAGAGAAAAAAAATCGGACTAGAGCACGCCAAGCACAAAGCAAAAAAAAGAAAACATTCGGAGCTCAGTGGCATACCACGTGGCATGTGGGAGAGCGTCTGGATGCACTTTAATGTCTTCCTGTGAGTGCTCGAAGGGCTTGAGAAGTTTCTAATAGAAACGGACAAGTGGTGACACGATCTCTTGAAAAAGGACAAGGTTTCACGAAATCCTATTAAAAAAATTATCTTCTTGGGTAATAAACTTTCAAATTTAAGTTGAAATTTAGGCGGATTTTGAGGCTGAATAGCTAAATGGGCTAATAAGATTAATCCTTTTAAGATTTTTGTTTCAATTCTATAAAATTATTCAATTAGTAAAATTTAAAATATATGCATACCATTATAAAAAAGATAAAATTATTTAAAAATAAAAAAATTATAAAATGGTTGTGGCACCTCTATGTTTGTGGCTTTGAAAAAGCCTCGAAAGGATATATTAAAGACATTTTTTGGTATAATTTTATAATTTTTTTTTTTTTTTTTTTTTATGTACATTTCTAGAGATGGAGAAAGACTATATGAATGCATATATTAGTGCATTAACTTGAAGACATGTCATGGCATGCCTCTATCTTATGACTGTAGTGAAAATTTAGCTTGGTTTGATGATATATTTAGATATGTGGAGAGTCTTATTACAATATAAATTATAATGAAAACTTTAGTTTGATTTTGGATGTTGTTATTTTTTTTTAAATTATTTTTTATTATATATATTTTTTTATTATTGATCAATTTATTTTTTTATTAATTTTTTCTCAAAGATTTCATTATAAAAAAATTTTAAGTATTTTTTTGAGTTGCTATATTCTCGTATAAATGCTAATAGTCTCTATTTTCGAGTTGTTGAATTTATTTTATTTTTTCAATTGTTACAAAATTAAATGGGAATAATCTCTTTTTTTAGTATATTTATAATCTTATAGCCAGATTTTTTACTAAATTATTTATTTTTATATTTTTAAATTTAAATAAATTATATATATATCAAAGCTTAAACATAAAAAAAATTATTTTATAAACCTGAATATTTTACGCTTGAATTGATAAGTTGTGTTTTATATTTTAAACAATATAATGACTTTAATGAAAGCATATTAAATATGTATAAAAGGTATGTTAATATATTTTAAATAATATATATTAATATATTTTATTAAATAATTTTTAAATTATAATAATTAAAAAATTGTTATATTCCGTGCGTCAAACGGGTCCAGTATCTAGCTGTTCAAGTAAACAAGAAAGAAGCAATAAAACCCTCCCCTGCGAAGAACCTCGCCGCCCACTTATTTTCACGATTCAAAACCCTCCATCTCCCTCCCAATCTGAGATAGAGAGGGGGAGAGAGAGATGAGCCGGTTGATGGGCGGGGGGAGCATGAAGGAGGGGGGAGCGGGGGTGTTCGACCTGACCCCGCACAAGATCGCGGTGTGCCACCTCATCCAGCTCTTCGCCCCGCCCGCCCAGCAGGCCGTGCCCTTCCCCTTCCACTCCGTCGCCCACCACAACCGCCTTGGCCTCTTCCTCTTCTCCCTCATCCGGGTTCGCTCCCTTTCCATCCCTCCCTTTTCTTTCCTTTCTTTTTTATTATTACATTTTCTTGCTGTGATTTAATCTTCTTTCTTCTTTCCGGTTACAGTCATTGTGGTAGAGCTCTCATCTTGTTTATTTCGTGATTGAATTTGCTTTTTCTTTCCATGAGCATCAAGAAATTACATATAAATAGGAAAAGTTAGGGAGAGAGGGATGAATCGAGTGATTTCATCTGGAGTTTGTTTCCGATGTTGGGATTGCATCAGTTCTTGGCATTTCATCAAGAAGTGGAATCTCGCTGCCACTGATGTTGTGGCGCACCATCAACAGTTTCTTTAATTATAGGGGGAAAAGTCATGATACTGCGAACTTTGACTTCTTTTTTTTGTTTATGTAAGCTTGATTTTGCTCTAATTTCACAGGTTGGTGTTTTCTCTAAACTAGAGAGTTTTGGGCTTCTTAAAATAGGAGTTCTAGGCCTACTCAAAACCTTCATTATCTTCACTTTTCATCATATGTTTTATCCTTTTCGCATTGTTTTATTTTGAGGTTCATAGCTTGTGATCGAAGTATTTCTTTCTTTATATGTGTATACGAGACCCATGCTTTTGCGAGGTTTCATCTCATAGCTTTGAGGAATTTTTGCCTTGGAGTGATTGGCCTTTGCAACAATATCCACAACACAACACATGTATACAAGAAAAAAAGAAAAAAAAGGACCAAAGAACGTTGAAGTCCTTCTAATGACTATATAACTTTAGGGGAAGTTTGGATGGGAGGAGTTGGGGTCTGGAATGGGAATGGGAATGGGTGTCTCCCATTCCAACCATTTGGTTGAGAGGAGTCCCACTCCGATTCCGATTTTGGGGTAGAATGAGAATGGCTGAATCCTCTAAAACCCAATCCCTGCTCTCCCTTAAGGATTCAAATCTCCATTCAGATTCCAATTCCAAGCGCGAACCAAATGTTTTGGAGGATATGACCATTCCGATTTTGATTCCGATTCCGATTTCGATTCCGGTTGCGAACCAAACACCCCCTCTCAAACTTAAAAGTTGGTTTTTCAAAAGAAATGCTAAGGTTTTTGTGACTTATTCCTCTGATTTCATTCTCATCAATTCAAGCAACAATTCTAAAGTAAACCAATTTAAGATGTGTGGACTAGTTACATATCCTATATGTATCCACTATTTCTAGAGCACAGCAATTATGCTGGTTCTGCTACACTTATATATATATTTCTTAATGTATTATTATATCTAACTTTCCTTCTTTCCATCCCATAATATTATTCCATGGATTTACTTAATTTTCCAGTACATATATGAGTCTGCCATTCTTGCTTTGCCATCCATATATTTTTGTCACCAATCTTTTAAACTTCTCTTGTTAAATAAGCTGTGTTCTGATTCTCTTTCTTTTGTAGTCCTGTGATGATTTCGTAGAACCTCCTTTAGAAGAACTCATAAATCAGCTAAAGGCAGTTGGTGGTTTAGCTAGTGATTGGCTAAGTGAACATTTGATGAACAGCCTCTCAACATTATCTTCTCCAGATGATTTGTTCAACTTTTTCGACAAGCTGCGAGGTAAAACATAAATAAATGTACATGTACACATGGCTTATGCATGTACGCAGTCATATCAAATTTCTTTAGTAGTTTGACAACTGGATAACTAATTATTAGATATTGATCAGGTGTCCTTGCAGCCCCTGAAGGTGCAAATTTGGAAGATGATCAAATCTTGCTGGATCCCAATAGTCAACTTGGAGTATATTTGCGTTGTTGCATATTGGCTTTCAATCTATTGTCTTTTGAGGTTTTACTGTCTCTCTTGAACTACTTATTTTTTACTATCTTGTCTTGATATACTCGCCTGTTGATGTTTCAATTGATATTTTTAAATATGGTGTTTAACTTTTGTTGGATAATGCAGTTTATTAATGCTAGTGCATGTCAAGCATTGCACCTATTTATGTTATCTTGTCGCTAATAATTTTGACTGATTTGCATGTCTTTGGATGGATGATGTCCTGGACTTGGTTTCTTCCTCCAAATTTCTGTTATTTTCTTGATGTCAGACCTGGCAAATTAGATCTAGACAATTATTGGAATGCTGTGCTGAATCCTACTCGTTCTTCTTGTAGAGGTCTATAGGAATCTGTGAACTCATAAGACTGGGCAATTTTGTTTATTTCTTTCCAACATTTCTCTTTTCACTCTATTGTACTCACTCTGCTTTCCTGGCTTGAAGTTCAAACGACGTTAGAGTCTATGTGCAATCAATAATGATCATATTATCGACATATTATAGACATCACATATTAAGTGCATCGTGAAGAGAGTATGATCTCAAAGTTAACATTAAGGACAAATGGACAATATATGCCATATTGTCATAAATTCTTAAAGCAAGAATGAGGAACATGATTGATCTTTTTTAGCCTGCACATTAGAGGCAACTAAGGTTTGCCATCTCGGTACCGGACTCCATATCGATGAGATCCCACTATAGTATTGGAATGCGGTATGGTACGGTATGCTCGTGTCAGTATGGGGCGGTTGGCATACGGTATAGTACGGTATGCCCCATACCGCCCGGTATGGGGTGGTATGGCGAACCATGGAGGCACCAATTCTCAAGAGTTCTATCATTGGCTATGATCAACATATAGTATGAGAATTTTGATGGCACTAATGAAGTGCATCTTGAAGAGAGCATAATCTTGAAGTAAAACATCAAGGATATATCATAATTTTTAACCAAGCGTGAGGATCATAAGGATCATTCTTGAGCATATAGCTTGTAATTATAGGCAATATTATTGGATAGAGAGAAGACAAGAATGACTTTTTTACATGTATATCTCCTTTTGATGGCTACCCATCGAGAAAGGCATCCTTTATGTTGGTTCGATAAAGGCTGACCCTTATGGAACCACAACTATGATTAGAGCAATTATGAGATCCTCTTTAAAGTGGCAAAGCTCTTGGAGGAGTTGATGACAAAATCCTACTTGAAGCCACTAAAGCAATTGGAACCACCCTTCAAGTAGGTACAACCAATTTTTGTATGACCTATTTAAGCTGAACCTGACCCGACTAGGGGTTTTAAGTTGGTTGGTCACGAACAAATTGACTCCTATTGACCTAATCATAATTATGTCAAGTTTGGCAATCCATTAGGTTGTGATATTTCCCATGCCATATTCTTGAATGGACTACTGTTATGGGTGGTTAGAAATGCTCCTTTTACATATAATTAGCATTATTTGTTATTTGTAGATTTTTTTGTTGAAGGTGTACTCCCTTTCTATCTCTCTCTAAACATTATTTAGAGAAATTAGACAAGGGAAATATGTCTATGCAAAAAGGATATTGTATTTATCTGTTCTTTAAGTTTTGCACAAAAGAAAGTAATGATGCTTAGTTACTCAAAAAATAAATGCTTTAGTCTTTTGTTCATGTGGTATGTGGAAGAGTATTCATGATTCTTATAAAACATGCATAATAAAGAAGGACATTTAGCAGTTCAAGTACAAATAAAGAAAATGACTAGAACAAGATTCTTCAACATCGTTTTTGGTATTTGCAGCGGTAACATGTCGGTAGCGTCAATATAGGTTGGTTCAGCATATCGATAGTTGGTATGCCCCCCTCCCCCCACCCCACTCATAGATTATTTGTTTGGTGCCGGTATTGTGTGGTAGGCCTGAGATGGCGAAGCTTGTACTACTTGATTGCTACAACTATTTAGGTTACACACCGATGAGATAAAACATAGGATGGAATATAAACTATGTATTATTTATTGCATATGTGGTGGAATTGTCTTCGTGCCTCGGCAGGTGTGAGTTGAGGCTTTCGACCCTCTTGCTAATACTATATGTTGGTGATGCCCCTCTTATTTCCCTTAAAAAACCGGTTCAATCCCCTCCACGTGGTCTTCACATGTACATTGGTGAAATTCAAATAATAGATTATTTATAAGAGAAGATTTCTCAGACTTCAGGCAGAAAGAAAAAACAGTTGGACTACCAATGGTCGTCCATCTACTTTAAGTTATCAGCTGATGAGATACAACGAGAAAGGAGTGTGAAGGTTACATCATCAATTAATATATTTGGGATAGAAGAGATGGATTATTATGCTCTGTTGCCGAGAAATGAGGAAGAATGTGAGTAAATCAGAATAAAAGAAAATAAACAATGCAAGTTTTTGATGATGGTTGCATTGAGAAAACTTAAAGGAAACACTAACCAAAGTAGCCTCTTAAGTGGGAAGTTAGTTTTGTGGTACAGTAATAGTTGTAGCAGGGTATGGTGGCATTGGTGGCAAAAATGGTGGTGAGACTGATATGCTTGAAGTAACAACATGAAAAACTGATGGTGATGGTAACAAAGATGGTGGTTATAATGGCTGGTCAGTGGTAAAGATGACAGTCGTGGGTAAATTAGCCTTTATATTTGTGGTATATATGCATCAGCTGCAAATTATTCTCTAATGCTTTTATTGGGCAAAAGTGAACTTTATTTAATCATTTATATTTTGCTTATCAAATCTATTGTTATCCTGGATTGTATATGAATATTCATGTGTATCCAAGACTGATTCATGATTCTATAAATTTTCAATGTATTTCTTTCCCCATCCTGTAATATTTATAAGCTTTGATGGTATTGAAGCTTTTGTATTGGATTTGAATGTTTGGATTGCATAATGACTGAATGGAGTTCACTTTTTTCTGTAAGCCAATTCTGAATTGGAGAATTTGCATTTTTTCAAGTCTAGACATTGTAGGAATTGGTTGATTTGTCACAATGGGTAATGTTAATTGACAAACAAATAAGAGCTGTTCGCTGCTAGTACATTGGTGAGGCAGTGTCTTTTTCTGTGAATTTTGGTGATGCATTCCCTTTATTGGTTGAGAAATGTACCACAACCATTCAGGATGTGCTTAATTTTAGATTGTCATATGACACTTGTTATTTGTCCTATAATCAAAAAATGAATGGCTATGTCAATCAGTAAATATAAGCCAAGGAAAGAATTCTGATTTGCAAGTTCAATATTTTCTATTCAGCTAATATTTCATTTAATCTGATGCATATTTACTTGTTTATTTTCCACTTGATATAATTTTTAACTTTTTTAGTCTCTCTTTAAATTTTATTTATTCCCTATAAGATTTGTAGTTAAACTTATGGAATATTACCTTCTTCTGTGTCTTTTGAAAGATTCAATATTTCACGGCATAGTCTTATATACACAAAAAATCAAAGACCTTACTTTTTCTTCTTGGGAAAACATGTAGGGTGTCTGCCATCTTTTGACTACTATAGGGTCATATTGTAATGCAAGTGATGCTGCATATGAGTTACCTGAAGATGATGATTTCAATAATGGATCAGAATTGCATGAATTTCTGGAGGATGCAGAACTAGACCTTGGAACTGTTGAATTTCAGAAGTACGGGCATAATTTTGAAGCTGAAACACACTCTGGAGAATGCTCTTTGCTACATCTTCATGCACCTAGGTCTCTTTACAGTCTTGTTGAAGGTATAATATGTTTAATCTCAATTGGGAATGTGAGCCTTTTTATGTTCTAGCAAAATTAGAACTATTCAATGTGAAAGTGCTGGCAGAAACGTGAGAACTATTATTATTACTTTATGAGCCAAAAGGCCCTGAATGAGCGTATCTGACTCCTGATGTGCTTTTTGAATTGCTGTTTCTGCATGATCTTTTTTGTGTGCTGCTCATGCAGTCTAGCTATCAGTCTGAGCAGGTGTATTTATTGCTGTTGCTGAAGTGCATGTAGGGATATGTATACCTAAGCTGTCAGTGGCAGCAAATTTTCAAAATTAAAATATTGCCAGAATGGGAGGATATGAATGGTATCGTACCATTCTACAGTCCTGTTTCAGCAGACTTTCACCATTGGTATGTCATGTATTGGTATGGGATGCACTCTCTGCCATGTGTCGGTATCTGCTACCATCCCAATCCGGCAAAAATGGTACTAGGTCAGGTACCGGGATTTGAAACATTGAGTTGCAGAATTATCACTACACCTTTCATCATTTTCAACGGCTGAGGCAAATTATCTCTCTCTTTTTAAAAGAATGGAAATAACAGAATAGGACAAGCAGATAAATGGATGTCATTCTCTTTGGACTCAGGTATATTATTCAGAAATTTAAAACTTCTATAGTTTTGATGTAGGAGATAAATACCCTATAATTGTTCTGAGTATTTGTGGAGGACAGTTGAGGGGAACATAAAAATTAAAGTTGATAAAGTTTTTGCTAGGGTTTGCTAGACTTTTATGTTTAGACCTGAATTTCGAATAAAAGCAAAACTAGAAAGGGAATCTTCTTGAAGAGAATAGGTAGTATGTGATTATTATCTAACATAGGTTTCAAGATTTTTGGGCTTAATTTTTGGTTAAGGGTTTGTCAGTTGAACAATTGAAATCAAGAATTTCCTGTGGAAAATTTGAGGAATATGTGATGTGAAATATCTATGGGAAATAAAAGTATGTTTTTTGATTAAGAACAATTAGACGAAAGTCACGTTGCAACTAGGTAAAAAGAATGAAGAAAAAGGGTAAAGGGAAGTGGGAGGAAATGTTGGACTCTCTCTTGGACCGAGGAATTATACCTAGGGTTCAAAGTGTCACACCTCTTTTGCAGAATCACCTACAAGAAAAAGCCAAAGGCTATATTCTGTCCTTTATTAATCAATTATCTGAATCTAGCTACTAAATAAGACCACAAAACCACTATTGATAACAAACAGAAACACTAATATTTTTCCTTGGTTCCAAATCTAACCCTCAGGAAGTGGAGTAATTGCTTAGGGTTACTGTATCATGAACAGTGTTATCTGGACAGTACCATATAAGAATCATGCCAAAGAGGTTGTCAAATAAGTTCTAAGATCTTTTAATCTTGAATCTCGATACTTGGTCCGAAGTGACCAACTAAAAGCTAAAATAACCAGAAATAAAAGAAAATATGCTAAATTGACTGCCAATATTATGTCTATTTTGGAAATTCCTAAATCTTGCAGCCCTTTGAATGCATCATGACACTACCTTGGGTCTCCATCAAGTATCTTATAGAATTTATGCAAGATGCATTGGGCTATCGTGCTCTGAATGTGATATGTTCATGATTCACAAGATATCAAGATTATGTAAGACTGGTTTGTTAAAATGCTTAGGTTATGCAATATGTTCTGAAGAATATGTTTCAATTGTTCAAACATGCGAATAATTTACAGTTCCCCTCCATCCAATGATAGAGGAAGAGTTGTTATGTTGGCAATTTTCCCCATGTCGAAACGCATCTTGGATACAGCTGAAATGGCATCTTGGATACATCTGAAATGCTTTTGTGACAGACCCACAGTTGTCTGTATTGTCGATCTTTCATGGCCAAGGATGGTATGAGAGAGATGGAGAGAGAAACTTGGAAGCTGTTAGCTGGGAAATCATAGGTGCACAATCTCTTTGCTGAGCTAGGTGCCTTGACATGCATCCAAATCTAACTCTTGCATCTATGTCCATGCACTGCAATATCATTTGTTGAATATAATATTATCTCAAGATAGTATATATAATATTTCATGGTGCTGAAATTCCATGCAATTGTGATATTGTATTGGAAATTGCATCTGATAATTATTCAATATGTTTACATAATTTCAAATACTATAACGTGCTTTGCAATATGAACTTTGAACTTCACTAGATTTTCTTCAATATTGTGAATGATATAATTTGGTTTCTTTGCAAATATGATTGTTATGCTCAATGAGACAGTGCCCATGGTCTTCCACATACTCAAGTAATATTAGCACAGTGCAAAACCTGCCCTTTATACACCCCATGTACAATATACATGTACATTTGTCTGTGCAATTGTGAACGTGCTTGCACACACACACACCCATATATATAACATTTTTGTATGATATGTATGTTGATACATGCTTGTGCATGTACATATTTCCGTACATATGGATATTGTTTTCAATTGATGTTCTGTTTAACACTTTAACTTGTAGGAATGTGTAGTATTTATCATATTTCAATTTGTTTTGGTTACACACACTTGTGTACAACATGCACATACTGTACATACAAAGTGTACGCTCGCATATGAATTTGTACATAAATTAGATACAAGGCTGTAAGTTTATACAATTTATATGTTTATACAGTATTGTGTGCATGTGTCTGCATCTAAAATCTCTTAAAGTTGCATCATGTACAGCTAGCAAAGTTTCAGTAAGCAGTTGGCCCCTTCCAAGCCTTTTGGTTTCTTTTGGTCCAGTTGTTCTTATGTCCCACATATTACTGTTTTAAGTGACACATGGATGTACAAGGAATATGTTTTAAGGAGGCTATCCTTGTTCATGAAGAGGTCTTACATTTGTAAAGAGTGTATTTTGTTATATTTTCTGAGAGGGTAGCGCTCGAGTTATAAAGCATGGGTACGGATATGGGATAGATATAACAATACATGGAGACACTGATGTAACACATCTTGAAGGGGTTATGATATGGAGAAGATACAAAAAGTTAATAATATGTACATTTACATATTTGCAAAAAAAAAAAATAAAGTATGGTGGGTGATCAAATTATGTACATTTACAAACTTGCGTACTCCTTACCTTATACAGTAGCATTAACATTTTGAAGTGCCATCATTTAATTATCATTCAGATCAGTAGATCATAACCTGTACTGCATAACTTTTTTTCAACATAACAAACTCCGAAGTAAAGCATTCATCAATAAAGGGTCAACCGTGCCCTTCTCCTCATCTGTAGTGGTATTGAGGAAGTATCTCAGGCATATACAAGAAATATCTGATTTTTTATTTGATTTCTGAAAAATGGAATACCCATAATAAGTATCTGACGTGTATCTTAGGAGTATGTGATACATATCAGCATCCATGCATTTGAAGTATTTGTGCTTCCAAGAATTGAGACGGAAGAAATTCATTGCGCCCGCTACCCACATGGCATTTCCTTTTTGGTTAAGCGACTGTTTTATCAGCTATTTTATCTGGTATTATTCATATGTTGCAGCTTGTTCATTTATCCTAATATCCTTTTCTACTGTTTTGTTATGTGTTTGAGATGCAAAGTAATAACTGTTGTGCAATATTTTGTTTGGAAGCTGCGATATGGCTCTTAAAACTGTTATCTTAAACTTCCCCATTTCATGCCCAATGAGAATCTTAAAACTTATAAATAGAAATACTCTCGATGCTTTATCTTCATTCCAGGGTTTTTACTGCTTAAGGGGCAAAATTGTTTTATATTATATTAAGATGCTAGAAATTCAAATATACAGTTTTTTAATTGATATTCTGTTTTCGGTTCCTCTGCGCTACCATCTTCTGAAACTAAGGTGAGAGCTGATTCCATTTGATTGACAGACTTTTTCTGTATAACCAATGATAAGGTTGATGTTCTAGCTGATCCATTCCTCAAAAAAAGATGTTCTAGCTGATCCATCTGGATCTGTTCCATGTAACATTCTTTTGTCTTGATATTTTTTCTTTAATGGACAAATTTGCAATCATCACAAAGATTTGATTTTTGGATAATTGAAAATTTTGTGTCCTGCCATAGTGTTTTGATGATTGATATATGGGCATTTGTTTACATTTTTCTTTTCTTTTTTTTTCTTTTCTTTTTTTTTTTTTTTGAATCTTATACATACTGTCCAGACAAGGTGTGTTTTAGTGTCTTAAACAAAAATATTGTCATAGTAAAGTTGTGTCTCGACATAAATGCCCAGATGTCCAGGTTTCAGTTGATCCCAAGTTCAAGCATGACAATGATGGTGCTCGAAGTAGTGAGGTTGTTTCATCGCTGAACAATAATTTCAGAAGTGATGATAATCTAGGAATCCTGCGCTCAAGGTGGCAAATAGAAGGATATCTAAATATGCAAGCTGATTTCATTGAGAAGTAAGCGACATAATTTTTCTCTGCTTGGTTGTTGGTGTTACATCCAAGGCCATATGATGACATCTATTCTTTTTATCAGGGATGCAAGCGCATTTTCCTTTAATTCATTTACTACTTGTCTAAAGCAGCTTCAAAAGCTAGCTCCAGAGCTCCATCGTGTAAGTTGCAAAGCTTGCATATAGGAGGATTCCTTTTCATTAAAAATCTTGTGAACCGATGCTACCTCATAATGATAAAAACTTGGCACGGTATGTTTGTCATTTCATTTTGTACTCGGTTCTTTTAATCTGGGTTGCTCTTCAGGTCCAACACTTGCAATATTTGAATGCTTTATATCACGATGATTATATTGCTGCCTTGGACAATCTTCACTGCTATTTTGATTACAGGTGACCACTAATTTTATTTTGTATCACTATTTTGATCTTTGCATGCTGCCTCGAGTACTTTTTGGTTGTATATCAGATTGTTCTAGTTACTGCTGTTCCTGAATCTTTGAGGCTGTTCTAGCTGCAATAATGTATTGTTAATACTGCAGGCTGTTTTAACCAAAAAAGGAAAAAAAAAAAGAAATACTGTGGACTGTTATTTGCACATGGCTGCATGTTTTTTTAATACAAGTCCCTCTTCAAAGTGGAATAAATATGATTACCATGCTTCAATGACAAGAAACAATAATTGAATAGGTTTAGTTGATGCTTTTTAACATAAAATGAACTTGATCTGTTACCGGATAATTGGGCTTACAGACTTCTCAATCAATCCATGTTCTTGCTGGTCAAATTAATAAATATGCTAGTAATTTTCACAAGAAAGGTTCATCAAATTATATGAATTTGCTGTTGTAATTTTCTTACTCCATGCATATGATAATTGTGAGCTAAATGATAACTTTGTATGTGTTAAATCTAAAAAATGCAATATAGTAATTGTGGCATGTCCTTTCTCTTCTTTGTTTCATGATAAGTTATCTTGAATCTACATCACAATATTCCCTTGAAGGAGTAAAAGGTGATAGTAAGGCAAAAATATGCGCACTTGGTGAATCTTACTAAAGGGGGGCTTAAAAGGAGAAATTGTATGTTTATATACTAATGGAGATAAGGGAGATGAAATAATGTTTTACATAGTTATGTTAAATTATTTGCATAAAAGAATATAAGTAGTGCTTAACAAAGTTGCGGACTCATGGAGAATACTTATATAAGTTGTTGAAAAGCTGATATTCTCCTAGCCAAAAATAACTGTGATTGATGTAGAAGATGCTTTAGTGATTAGGTTGATAATGACATGGTTTTAAACAATGTTTGAGAAACCAATATTGTAAGTCTTACTGGTCAGGTACCTAGTTGATATAATATTATACCATACCAACTGGCACATGATACACAAGTTGGTGAGGATTAGGTGCTGGTGATAGCAAATGAACAAGGTAGAGAAAGGAAGGAGGACAGAGAGTAGGAGAGGAAGGACCTATCGAGAAAAGGAGGTAGATCAGGGGCTAAAGGTCATCGATTGGGGGTTGGAGGTCGTCGATCGAGGCTAGCGGTCATTGATTGGGTTCGCAGATATTGGTAAGGTCCCTCATGGCATTGTCGCTTGAAGATGAGGAGAGATTTGGAGGAGGTGAGGTGAAGGGATCGGGGGAGAGATAGTGAGAGAGAGGGCGATGGCTAGGGTTTTGAAGTGGAGAGAAAAGAAAGATCGATTGTACACTAGGGTGGTTGAGGTTTTATAAAAGGGCCTAGGTTGGCCTAGGCAATTGGATCAGAATCTTTGGAAGTTGTGTGGAGCCAATCGGTTTAGCTTGGTGTGGACCCATTCTAATTGATTATAGCCTCGTTTCATTTTGGATGGATGAACCATCCTGGTTCATGACCAGTTTTGTTTGGTACTCCTTGAATGATTCAGTTTTGAATGGTTTGGTATATCTTAGTTTTTAAGTGTCATCGTACCTGGTTGGCATGTATGGTGCTTGATGCTAGGTTAGAACTAGATATCAAGCTGGATACTTGATATTGAGCATGCCAACTTGTATCGATTGTACCAGTTTAGCAAGGGGCATTATATTGTAGTATTAAGTCAAAAGACAATAGGAATTAAATGACAATTTGGATGGTTAGGAGCTTGGCTAGTGAAAGTTATATACATAGAAATTTTAGCAACATTGAAACCATGATGTGCAACAAAATGACTTCAATTGTGATAATGTGGGCTGATATGTACAGGTGGAAAAAAGATGACAGTAATCGATATTGGTAATCGAGAGTGCAAGGGATGTGATTATGCACATGTAGACCATCATGATTTCAGATTCTTTAGATCTAAGATTCATTTACATCGTGGTACATTTGAGGAGTCAATCATACCAAAGTAGAGGAGGTTGGAGACTTGGAGCTATGAAGTGCTTGGATTATGAAAGCATCTCCAATTGACTCTAGTCTCTAGTCTATATTTGCTAAAGAAGAAAAAGATTGTAGTTTAGTTGTTAACGAAAGTTTATAAGCCATTTGGACTCTAAGAGTTTCGATGGAGGGAGTAGCATATGAGGGACCTCTTTTTCTTAAAGAATGTATGTATGCACACACACACACACATACATACATACATACTCATATGCACACACATACATACATACATACTCATACATATGCATGTATATATGTATGTAGGGCAATGTTTGCCAAATGGATACTAGGCCCTGGTCAGGCATCAGTACCTTTTGGTACTAGTTTGGTATCATACCAAGTAACCAACACTCGGTACACACTGGCATCCCGATTGACTGACGGTATGCCATTTTGTGTATTTTTTTTTGTTTTTTTTCAATTTTTCCTCTTTTCTCAATATTTTTGGATTTGAACTTAAAAATTTTATTAGGATTGTTGTCCAATTTGTGTTTTAACCTTGTTTTGATGTCTTCTTATTGTGAAAGCGAATTGGAATAGTGCATTTATAAGTAAAAACACATACAATACAACAATTTGTATTAATTTTAGTGCATTTAAAGTATAAAATACATACCAATGTCTAAAATCTAGTGGAGTGTCGGTGTATCTCGTAGATTTCGGAATCATAATAATGTTCCAGAGGATCTTGACACCAACTTTCCATCCATATTGAGATTGGCCTTCATGATCCTTTCGTAATCTATTGGATAGCTACTTTGGGAGGAGTTATCCGTTTGACTCTAAGATTGGGCTGGTAATCCAAAGATGTTGATAGCAAAATCTGATCTGAAGGATGGCTGAAGTTTGAAGGATAATAACCACTTGAGTATGACACCTCAGATGATCCATATGCATATGGGCGATAGGCTGCTAGTGTGGTATAGGGTTTGATGTGTGACTCGGAAGCAGATACGTCCATCGACCCTACATATACAATGTTGTTTGTTGTAGTAGCATCACCTCCTGAACGACTGTGAGGAGCCTGTCTATTGTATGCAATTTTGTCCTTACAGGCTCTACCAGGTCGTGCACTAGTCCTTATCTTGTGTGGCATTAGTAAAGTGGGACTCACCATCGAATCAAACACTACTTTGAAGTTGTGAGTCATAAACTATGGTGCCTTATGCCCTGCTACCTCCTTGGCTACTAAGTGCCTCATGGATGAACGAATGACTGTGAGGAGCCTGTCTGTTGTATGCAATTTTGTCCTTGCAGGCTCTACCAGGTCGTGCACTAGTCCCTATCTTGTGTGGCATTCGTAAAGTGGGACTCACCATTAAATCAAACACCACTCTGAAGTTGTGAGTTATAAACTATGGTGCCTTGTGCCCTGCTACCTCCTTTGCTACTAAGTGCCTCATGGATGAACCGTCATCGCTGGTATGCATGATGATCTAGCCAATTGGTCATTAAATGGATTGCTAGTCTCTGAATCAGAGTGAATGGATTCCTTCTCTGGTGTCTCTAAAGAAGAGGCAACCATCTTTCCTTTGCCTTTTTTGCTGGCCCGAACAATTTCCTTTTTTCCTTGACTCTTTTGAGAGGATCAACTAGGCCCTCCACCCTGACTAGATTGGGTACCTTGGTGGCTTGTCCTCAACATCTTTCAATCAAATTGTTGGGGCGATGTCTTTGACATGGAATAGTGCGAAGATCGGCTTCCCCTCGACTCTTGTGGTTGATTGGTTGGAAGTGAGGATGGAATATGTCATTTTTGCCCGTTGCTCCACCTTCACTATAGCCATTTTGGCTATAAAACTGGTTAGTTGAGGAGGCGATCCTAACTCATCCAGCTCTGGCTCCTATTGCTTGTCCTTAAGCCACCTAATTATCGGATCCTCTTCATTATGCACGAAGTCATTGTGAACTAGATCGTTGTACTTCAGCTCGCTTCCTGTTCAATTCACCTCAGCTATAGATGCAAATTGTAGTGGATATGTGCTAGATCATTCAATTGCTTCTGCATGAGATGGTTTCTTTGTTTGCTATATGGATAAGGGAAAAAACAAACCAATTGGTTCACAACCATTGGGAGAGTTGCTTGTGAGAGAATTTGAATTGCCAGCTGTCTTAGATTTTTGATTTGTGGCCCATTATCAGTGACCACCAACATTGCACTTTCTTACCTGATCAATCATCTCATCCATTGATTTAACGATGTACTGAGGTCATGCACTTGATCAGAAGCATTAATTGACTTGTGGAAGAAAGTTTTCATGTCATAGTAGGTCAGAAAGTTGATGATGTTCCATTTGCTGGGATCCATCTAACCATTACACATCATAGCCAACACACATGCATCCTCCTTACTCTTATACTGTGCTATCCAATTTTGCAACTCCTTTTGCTATTCAAAAGATCACCATAGATATTCTTTATCCTTGGTGGGTCACGTGGCTTGGCGCTCTGGATGGAGGTGATGGCAGATCGATATTAAATGCTATCATCTGCATTAGCCCGAATATGGCTAAAGTGAAATCCTAATGTATTGGCTCTGCATATCTTTGTTCTTGACTAGCATGGTGTCTATCTTTGCTGCTTTGAATCTCTGCTCGGGAAGGTATGTGTATGTAGATCATGAATAGTTGCTCTTGGTAGAATCTCCTTGGACTTCTTCCTTTTCTTGCTACCACAGACCACAAGCATGGATGCTAATCAACTGCCATGTCTGCTGACAATCTTCCTAACCAAGAAGATTCTTCTGAACTTTGGATCTATCTTGGTAGCTTCGGAACTAGATCTTGACCATGCTGAGAAGGTCTGGACTGAAATCGAGCCGTGTGCCTTGCAATCTCTTTCCATTGCTGTAGGTCATTCTGGCTTGTTTAAATGGCAGCCTGAATCTATGCCTCCTCAATGTTGGGCAGGGACTTCTTAGTGCCTGTGCGATCCCTGGAGTGATATGTTGGTGGTTATGCCGCTCATTGTTCTACCTTTGCATTTTTCTCAACGGCCTTTTGCTTTACCATCTTGAAATCAGTGAAGTGCTTTCTTATAAGTTGTTGGACCTCCTACGAGCATTTCCAACACTAGGACATGTTAAGGTAACCAACCACTAGATGTTGCTTCAACCTAGTTATCCCCTTCCCTTGAAATATGTGTTGCATCATTTGCACCTCTAAATTCGAATGGTGCCGATTTAGAGCATCTGCCAATGCACCTAATCAATATTACGCTTTGGATTTTTCTTCTCGTGTGGATTTATTTATGCAAATTCATCGAGCAAATTCCCAATTAGCTCAGAAAAATAATTATACATTGTCTATATGTAATACAAACTTTTTATAATTTCAACATTCAATTAAATATTTTTAATTAATAAATTAATATTAAATTAGAAAATATCTAGAAAAGTTGTTTAATTCAGAATACCCTAAGAGGGATGCTACATATATTTTTGTCTCATAGTATGTTATTTAGTTAATTTTTTAAAAATAGTAGATTTTCATTTTAATGCAAAACATCAAGTTTCTACTTCAAAAAATACTTATAAATTATCAATTCATAATACTAAATTTCCATAATTTTTATAATTTATTATTTTTTTAATTAAAAAATAATTTTTAAATATAAAATATTCAAAAATCATTTTGATTGCTTATCGGTGTAGATCCTATCAAGGATGCTACATTTATTTTTCTTAGCCTATGGGCGTGCACAAAACACCACTTGTTTTTCTAATTTATTCAAATTTGTGTTTGCCATGATATGCATGATTATGCCTAAACTTAAATAAATTGACACCAAATTTTGATAAAAAGTACTATGCATACCCCTAATCATGCTAATAGTTTTATAGAATTTTTTATAATTATTTTATTTTTTAGTTTTAATCTGAAAATATATTTTTTATTTTAAAAATTATAGAGTTCATGAAAATTATCATTTTGGTGGCATTGTGTAGATCTTCCATGGATCTACAATATATCATGATATCATGTCAAAATAAAAAAAACTTTGGCATGGCCTCCCCCTATTTCCCATTTTATAGCCTATATTCCGTCTCTGAACCAAAAAAAAAAAACATGAAATGAGGAGGGAGAAGGCATATTACCTGATTTGAGCTTGGATTTGGCTTGAAATTGGTGAAATCTAGTGTTTTTTGGACTGTTCAAGATTTGAAAAAAATGAGAGAGTGAGAGGGGCTGCGAAGGTATGGGATGCCTTCTCAGTGCCTCCCTCTTTATTATTGAAGAGGGAGGGGGTTGTGGAGCCTAAACTAACCTAGAATTGGTGCGAACCGGGTGATTCGCATTGGTGCTACTCGGAACCGCTCAGTTTGGAGTGGTTCGCATAATTTTTCTAACAGAAAAGCATAATCATTCTGGTTCATCTTTGGTACTGTTTGGTATGCCCCAGATTGGGCGGTTTGGGACGATATAGCAAACCTTGACATAGGATATGTATGTATATGGTTGAATGTTTGCGGTGGCTATGTTTGTGCATGCTTGTTGTTTTATATAATCCTCCCAAGAGGAGAGGGTAGCAATGGCATTCGGTAGGGTACCCACAAAGTTTGCCATAGCCATATTTAAATCCGTCTCATATCTTGCTAGTTGAACCCACCCCAATTCTGATTACAAAATTATCCAAAAGTCCCACACCCATCTAATAAAATGGTAAGCCCATCGGGTACCTGAACCCACCGAATTAAATTTTATTCAGGTCAGGTTATTCGACTACTAGAACGTACCTGATCAATCCGAATAACCAGTTGTTAGGCTTTCTAAAGGTATGGAGTTCAAATCTTCTTACCCTCCTATTATGTATATATTTTTATAAAAAAGTTATAAAAATATATATGATCAGGTTCGTGTAGTAGGTATTCGAGGTTAAATCCCAACTCCGTCCCAAATCCGAATGGGTTTTAATTTTAAGTCCTAAACCCTTTCCAAATCCAATAAGGTATTGTTAAATGGATCTTATTAGGATTCGGGATGGGTCAGGTACTTGAACAAGCCCACCCAATTGCCATCCTTAGGAGAGGGTCTGTACACCTCTCAACCCTAAAATCAATAATAGGGCATCCAAATAAAAAATCCTCATTGTTGATCATATGATCTATGTGAATAAAATTACCTAGAAATAGAAAATTGCTTGTTTTGATGCTCTCTAACCAATGCATCATGTAGATAGAAATTGCGCTAGGGTGCTAAAATATGTGATAAAGCATTAAACTTGAGAATCTACCTCATTGATCATGATATACACATGTTAAAAAATATATATAAATTGAACTTATCACAAAACTTAGTCTCATACCATTTTAGCCGTTCATTTTGTTCCGAATGATAAATAGGTTAGACCGTTAGAGACCATCTCATATATATATATATATATATATATATATATATATATATATATATATATAATTTCTAGGTATGTTTCGTGAGGACTCGTGTGGGTGTGTATTAAGTCCCATATTGGTTATTCGTTAGGAAGATCTTAGATACTTATAAAAGGCCAAGGAACTCAAATAATACTTTGCAGCTAGTCTTTTTGGATGAGGTCTTGGGTTATGACAAATGGTATCAAAGCAGACTAAGCCCATAGCCTATGTGGACCGAGGGACACTGTAGCACGGGTTCGTTGGGGTTGACCATGGATAGATTGTGGTGTTAATGAATGGATTTGTATAGATTTGGATCCTTAGCCTAGCAAGGACACTAGAGATTAAACATGGAGAGTATATGAGGACCCAAGCAGGCATGTATTTAGTCCCACATTGCTTATTCGCTGAGAAGATCTTGGGCACTTATATGGAGGCGATAATTCAAATAATACCTTTCAGTTAGTCTTTTTGATGAGGTCCTAGGTTATGACATTTTTAGTGGTGTATATCATGATCAACAATATAGATTTTCGATTTGGGTGCCCCATTATTGATTTTGGAGTTGTGAGGAGGTGATACTCTTTACTCTCTTTAGGAGCAAAATCCATATCCCTCTCTCCATATGTCTACTCCATCTCTTTTTATGCACACACACATTGATAATTCAACTTATTTTAGAAATTTTCAATTTTCTTTTCTTGTTAAAAAATTATAGTTTTAGCTAGCTGTTATGTAATAGAAGTCCAAAACTAAACTTTAATTTGCATCTTTTTCCATCCATGGAAGGATTTTGATTGTTACTTAAATTTCTATAGTGCAGGGATGGAAGGACTTTTCAGCCGTCCATCTTCTCCACCTTCTGATATTCAGCTTGGAAGATATGAGACTGCTTTATTGTGCCTAGGTACCATGCATTGTCATTTTGGACACTCCAAGAAAGCTTTTGAGGTAATAAGCTGGGAGAGTCCTCTCTCTCTCTTATGCATATGTGCATGCATGTGCCTGTATGGAGTGCATTGTAATATATATATATATATATATATATATATATATATATATATATATATATATATATATATATATATATAGCTGGGCTAGAATCAAGTCGATCAGATTTGGACTCAGATCTGGTCAGGTCAAAACTCTAAAATATCGATCCTATATAAATGATCCAAGCTGTTGAATGTGAACTATTATCTCAAAACTGTTTGCACACAAAAAATCATATGATTTAGAGATCTCTAGCCTATGCATCAAGTAGTCAAAAATTGGATGGTCTAAATAAAATTGAATTAGATGTATTTTTTGAACACTTGATGCATAGGCTAGGGGTCTTTGAATCATATGATTTTTGATGTACAAGCAATTTTGAGATAGTAGATCACATTCAACGGCTTGGATCATTGATGTAGGACCCTCATTATAGAGTTTTGATCTGACTGGATTTGAGCCTAAATCCGGTCGACCTTGCCTAAGTCTGCCCCTATATATATATCCAGATATGTGTATGTCCCTTAACCCTTCAACTTTTCTATTTTTCAGGCCCTTAATGAAGCAGTGCGGGTTTCTCAACAGGTGACATTACGGATGTTTGCTAACTTGGTTTTGGATCAATTAATTTGACTTTCTAATTTTCTGTTTGTGCAAATTATCAGTTGGTTATTGAGAACTCAGCTAGCATGGCCCTCATTCTAATTGGAAATATTCTTTCCATCTAGACAATTGTAGCTCATATCCAACTCATTTAGCCATTTCATCACTTTTTTCTTTTTAAGTGATGATTCCATTTGTTCAATTCATCTATAATCCAAGTTATTGCTGTTGCAAATCAAACATAATATCGATATTTAGAACCCAGTTGATCTAATGCTAGAGACATGAATTATTCTTGATATGAGTGTTGAAGATTAACTTTATGGACATATTTGGTTTGAATGAAGTACATGACGTATCTATAGAAAAGCCTGACTGTTTATATCTCCATAAATTTAATTTCAGATGACAATAGAACACAATTTTGGGCTCAATTTACCAATTTTATGGTTCTACTCATTCACATTTGAATTATGTCAGTGCTCAGGATGGGGAACTATAACAATTTGGCACTTAAAATCAAGGATTACTTGAGAAAGTGAAGATATTGAGGATATGATATGCATATACTAGCTGTCATGATAATTTGAACTAGCATTTCTCCAAATTTAAAATTAATATAATAAATTACTATGATTTTTATAAAGATACTTACAGGTTGATTTGAAGAGGAAGCATTAGAATTTCAACAGAAAAGCAACGATCTCACTCGTGGGCCTAAATAGTTTGTGTTGAGTAGGTCTTACCTGTTCAAGATCCAAATTTGTCTGTTTTGGGCCAATTGGTGCTTTTGTTGGAATCATATGTTACAGGCATAACTGGTTGGCTTTTGCCCACTACATATGTAACAAAATTGATGTCATAAGTAGTCTTAATGATGATGTGATATGTAAATATGTAGACTAATATACTATGTGGAGTTTTGATATAGTAGCAATTAGTGATGTCCTACATGTGCATGTAAGTCCCTTTATGTGAGTTTTATCTAGGTTTAAGATCAAGGACTTTGCCTGCTTTCCATTTTTCAGAAACTTGGCAGAAAAGGGGACCTTCAGCTGTAATGGTTAAAATGGTAATTCAAAATAAGCTTGTCCTTGGGTTTTGGTGATGGGAAGGATAAGCGGAACAATATTCTAATGGTTTATTGCATAGACGAGGAATTATAATTGACATATTAGTGAAATTCAACAAGTAGTGGATGAAGAATTTTTTAACAGAAAATATACAGGAGAGTTAGAGAAGAAAACTAGAGAAAGAAACAACATTAGACAATAGAAAAGAGAAGAATTTGGAAGAAATAGAAAATGGAAAAGGGATAGAAGGGGCCTAGCCAGGCCAACAGAGCCTTTCATTCATTTTAATGGTTACATAAAATGTTTTCTAATGGACAGTCATAGAGTCCTTATCATATTCATGACTTGTTTTACAAGCAAACTAGGGCTATAACCAAGTAACTGATCTTCAAAAGCTTTCCTAGAATACAAAACTTGGAACCAAGTTTTCAACCACCATTGGAACAGGATGGTACAAACAGTACCAGACTCTTCTGGCAGGTTTCTGGCACCAGTACACATTGTTCGTAAGGGATGCAGTCCTGTATCATGTGTCAGTACCTGGTAGTGTATCATTCCAGCAAAACATTGACACAAGATCTGGTACTGGTTTTTGAAATCTTGCTTGGGACTCTATTAAACCGCATATAGAAAGACACCTAAAAGTAGTCAAAATGAAATCATAATGATTTTATAATCTGTGCAACTCAACTTATGCCTAAAGTAGGACCCTTGCATACCAGTCCTGCTCAAAATAGGATTGTGCAACCTACTTCAAAGCGGGACATTAATTTATAATGTTGTGTTTGGGTATGGCTATGAATGAGCTAGGCCACAAGTTGGTTGGCTATGCTCAAGCTTTGCTTCTATACTTGAGCTAGCTTGAGCTTGGCATGATCTAGCTTAGTTGGCTTGACGAAGTGCAAAGATCTTTCAAGCAATGTACCGGTGAGGGATCAAGTTGGTAGACATGGGGTGGTCAAAGAGGAGGCTAATGAGGAAGTAGGTTGGATGACTGATGATTTTGACATGAGAGGGGAAGTTGGACTGACAGGAGATACTTGAAATAGAGGAGGTGTGTGACAATATTGGAGGTAGGGAGGTAGCCTAGGATAACTAGAATTGGTAAGGCATCTAATTTATCGTCGGAAGCGGCGCGGGGCGGAGGGAGAAGATGGAGGATAGTGGGATAATGTTGAGGGTTAGTGCAGATTGTAACTCTTTGTGACTCTAACTATCTGAGCCATGAGATGTAATGCGATTTAATGGCTGACGGATGCTCAATAAATTCTCTCAAAAAAGAAAAAAGGTTGCATAAAAGAAAGAAAATACAAGAGATAATTTGTCTACTTAATAAATACAATATCTAGGTTCGCTTTACGGGTACCGGCTACTGTACCAGACCTTACTAGTACAGTTGGTATGGTACATTATGCACACTATATTGATACAACATTTTCTATTTGTCCAACCATAGTAATGGTATTGCTTGAAACTGGGTGGTATAGGTCGGTCAAACATGAAATAGGGTGGTATAACATGGTTCGGTTTGATTTGGACCAGTTTTGCTAATATATTGAATCGAACCTTGGTACTGTATCGGTATCTTACTGTTACAATATGGTATGCCCGGTACAGAGTGGTATAGGTCAGCATGGTGGACCTTGTAATTAACAATATGTTCTATACAATATCAATAAATTCATAATTATGTTCTTTAATTAATAACTATTAATAATACATTTGTATTTGAATTTATACTGGGCTTATTCATGCTGATCATGAGCAATCTATGCGTTGCTTGTGTTTGGCTCATTTATGTTTCAAGCTCGAAACACTGTCTGAAGCTTAGCTCATTGGCCATTCGAGTGAGCTTTATTGAGCTGATTTTCATACTTCATATGAGCTTCTCTGAACAGCTTGTCATGCGACAACCCTTGACTAGGATCAACATTCCTCTGCTTTAGAATTTTCGCTTTTCATATTTATAGAATGATTTTAATCATTCAGAGAGGAAATCCATATATTACATGTGTTGTACATCAAGCCTCAGCCAGTTCTATATATGACCATCTTATAGATTTTTGTTGTAAATCAAGTTTTTCTGACTATGAGCTGTTTGCAGAACAATGATGATCCATGCCTTGGTTACACGTTAGCAGCCATTTGCAACCTGTTGTCTGAGATAGGCATTCCAAGCACCACTGGAATTATTGGTTCTCCATATTCACTTGGAACTAGTACTGGTCTAGGTACTCCATTATCCACCAGGCAGCAGTTACTTGTTCTTCTGAAAAGGTCACTTAAGAGAGCTGAAAGTTTGAAGCTGATGAGTTTGTTGGCTTTCAATCGTCTTGCATTGGCAAAATTTGATCTTAAGGTAAATTTCTATAACTTTTCATTGTAAATTCTGCTGACTTTTTAGTTTTTAGCAATTATGGTCTTTGCTTTATATCTGTACAAAATATTATTTTTGATATGCAAAATGTGGATGCCAGAGAACTCAATAATTATTAAAGTTGGCAGAAATTGTGCGTAGATACATCTGCATAACATGTATACTGAGAGAGAAGCTATCCTATCAGTCAAATTATCTTGCTGATATTTCCTGGTGATGCTTTTTGAAGAAATTTACTACTTTACATGTTATGCCTTGAGGCTTACTCCTCTACCTTCACCTCATTGAGAGTCGACATGCTTGTCTTACACCCAGTTTTGCACTAAGTTTTATTCAAGGATAAACAAATCAATGGGCCTCTATAAACAAATCTCATTTCTCGTGCTTGATGCAGGAATATGATTTGTGTAACTATAAGTTTTGTTAAATTTTAGAGTTGGTTATAATCATCTTGATCTCTTCTAGGAACACATTCAGGTATTTATGTATGTTATGTGGCACAATGGGGCTGCATGCTAGAACTTTCATATGAACTATCCGCCTAGCTGTTTTGTGCCCTCCAACCACACTTGTTGTGAGAAGAAAAGAAGGGAACAATTATGTGAAGGATCACAGATATTCATCCACCTACCTACACAATATAATTAAGAATTGCTGAATCAACCCAATAATAATGGAGTATCTTTTTGGAAGTCAACTCACCGTGTATTCTAAAGACATGATAATTAAAGGATGGGATGAGGTCTGGATCCCAGTTGCCCCCTTCTTTTTGTGGAAGTTAAAAATTTAATAAGATGTTTATTACCTAGATACTTTAGATCTTATAAAGATCTAATGTCTGAATTTTAATTGCTTCTCCACTTTACTGACTGCTGCATCAGGACTTCAGGATAGGTATCCCTGATTTTGGAGATACTTCTTAAATAATTTTTTATTGAATTTTAATTGCTCAGAAAAACTAATGTCTGAATGGGCTTCTTGTAGTCAGAATATATCATGATTTTGTGTCATTATGCTTCCGATAGATATATCTTTCTTGTATCACCTTATGATACATTGGATTTTGATCCTTTTCCCTGTAAAATTGGCTCAATTTTTCAGCATGTGAAAAGACCATTGCTATCTTTTGGTCCCAAAGCTTCTACAAAGCTTAGAACATGCCCCACTAGCGTTTGCAAGGTAAATTGATTGATCTCTGGTGCTTGCTTATGTCCCATCAAGAAAGCAGATAGACCTTGGGATATCCTTGCAATAATTTTCTCTTTCTTGCTAATGGGTCTATTGCAGGAACTGAGGTTAAGTTCCCATGTGTTGAGTGACTTTGGATCAGATGGGTTATCACTGCAGACTGAAAATGGTGCTTTTAGCACCTCATGGCTTAAGAACATTAAAGTTGCTACTAATCCATGGCTCAAGAACTTAAGCAAGTTGAGGAGCTCATCATCAAATGATTTTGATATATTTCAATTTGATGCGCAACCAAGCCCGATACCTGGATCTATTTTGCAATTAGCTGGTGCATCATATTTGCTCAGAGCTACTTCCTGGGAGCATTATGGCAGGTAAGATCGCCCGCTTTCTTCTGCAAAATTTTTTCTTCATGCTCAGCAGGGATGACTTGTGTATTCACTGCATCAGATTTTGTACAGGGAGGGGATCCTTCAATTGTTATTAACCTTGTCTTCTGCAGCATTAGTGGAGTTGGAGAAGACACATTTTCCCCCTTTTCTCTTTTTGGAGAGCAAGGGGTTCAATTTCACATTCTTTAGGGTTCCCAGGGTGTGAGCTTAGTTTCAGGATACTCATATAATAACAATATGAAGTCTTAATGAATCTTCTAGGTGCCTTTTGAGTAGTGCTTCAAGTTAACCAAGTCAGTCATGTAACAGTTCAGGCTTGGCTTTACGAGTGGCTCATATAAAGTTGTTCAAGTAGCACACAAGCTGATTGCTGGCCTTGTTTTGGGGCTTGGGTAATGGTGGAGCAAAGCTTGAATGGTATCCTGCTTGTGATAAAAAGGCTGACCTGAGAATGCCTCCTTGATATGACTAAATGGACTTCACAATACAAATCTCACTCAGCATAGCTCGGCTCATATGTTGTCCTATTTTAAAGGGTTTTATACCATAGGCTATATAGGAGATGAACTATGCCCTCAAATAAAGACTATCTTCTATAAGTCATAATTGATCTCACTTCTATACAAACTGCAAGGAATTTTCTTGACTATTCCCAGTTTATGGATGATAACTTTGTAGACTAATCTTTATTTTATTTATATGTGGTACAAGTCATGTAATTCCCGGTATAATGTGTAATAGTGAGAAAGCAGAGGCAGAAATCTCAGTAATGCTTTTCAGAAGGAAAAGCATAATTGTAATACATACAATCTGTTTAAGGCATATATGACAGACTATCCTTTTTCAGAAGGAACAAGCTCAAGGGATCAAGTTTTATTATTTCTTCTTTACCATTCAATAATTGTATAATCTCAATAGCTATTTCAATTATCTAAATAATTTCTAGTTTCTGTTATTTTAATTTCAAAGATTGCCACTGTGTCATATTCTGCATCTCAATGTTCGCTAATATTTTATTCACTTTCTTAGTGCCCCACTAGTTCGAACAAATGCATTGGTTTATGCAACCTGTTTTGCTGATGCTGCAAGGTAATTAGTGTTTGGCAAATTTTATGATACTGGTGAATATATTCCTTTTCCTTTTCACTGTTAGTCAGCTGAAGGCGTCAGACATTTAGCGCAAGTATGACATTTATGTTAGTGATACAGTTTGTCAGAGTTATCACTGGCATATGCCAAGCTTATCCAACATCTATCCATATTCAAAGGATATACAGGTCAGTTAATAAAATACTTTTGTCTTAAAACCCGTCTCTCTCTCTCTCTCTCTCTCTCTCTCTCTCTCTCTCCTTTTTTTTTTTTTTCACATTCTTCAATTTATCCTCTTTCTCCTTATTCTAAAGTAGATTCTTAATCTGAAACTACAACTGGAATTGGAATAGAATTATGAGAGGTATCCAAGGAATCATGTATGTGAAAACAGAAAGTGTTTATAATGATTTAGCATATAACTTTCACATTTTTCTTTTTTTGGATATTGAGACATGGCATAATGACCTAGAAATATATATCATGCGAATCAAACTCAATTGTCTAGTGGGGTAATAATTTTCCCTCAATATTTAATTGCATCAATATATTGAATCCCTTGGTTAGTGGATAATAACTGAGCTTTTACATGTGAAATTAAGGTATTTTAGTTGTAGGTAGTAAAGTGTGCTCAATATATATACGATTGCTAGTTTCTGCTGACCGCCGACTATAGTTTGTTCTAGTGGTTCTTGATAAATGTATGGTAGGATTTTATTGGTAAGTTTAATATATTTGAGGTTTACCTAATGAAAGAAATGATTTATGGAAAGACCTTAGCATGTCAATTTAGTGCATCTAGCCATCATGTTATTTTCAAGTTGGGATGAAGCATAATCCTACTTTGGGCTTGCAATATTCAAACTAATGCATTATAAATCCTCTTCCGTTATTTCGTTCTTCAAGACTTAGTTCTATTGCACTCTCAAACTCCTCTAGAAAAAGTTCTTGCTTATAACATTTCAGTGAAGGCTGAAGACATTTACCTTATTTTCGGTTGGGGTTATGATAGGGAGGATCGATAGGGTTGGAAGGTTGGATGGTCTCCATCTTAAAAAGTTTTAGGGAGGTTGGATGAAAAGGAGGCATTGCTCATTAACTCTAGCCTACCAATTTGTATCTTCTCAAACTGGGAGGATGGATGGAGCATGTAAGAGGTGGGTTTTTTCATCGACAAAATTATCCCTCATTATTTTTTTTTTTTAACAAAACAATAATACTTCTTCACTTTTTCATTCATTTTAATTATATAACTTTATTTTATCTACACTATTAATCCTATGCTATTAAATTTTATTACAAATTATTTTAATTTTAGTACATAATTTCTATAATTATAAGAATAATTAGAATTGTCTTCTATTTTTTACTATTTTTATTTACAATTTTTAGTTAACTATTTGTATAAGATTAATTAACTATTTAAATTAAATTATAAATTAATTAGTTATTTATATAATTAATATATAAATAAATCAATTCATATATAATTAATTCATACAATAATTTATTAAATTAAATTAAATTATAATTAAATATTTTATATAACTATAAATTATAAAGATTGTAAGTGTATATATTACTCTACCTCTTTAGTATAAATAAGTGTTATAAGTTGATGATAATCAAGGTTCGCGAACTCGGTACTCGAACCCGTGCCGGTTGCCGATCGGTATGGTACGGTATAGTACGGTACTGTACCATATCGTACCGCCAATAAAAAAAATAAAAAAAAATTCCACTCAATGGTCCCAAAAAAAAGAAAAAACTGCCCGTACCGGTATGTACCATCCCGTACCGGTGCTATACCGGACCAAACCATCTGGTACTGGCCTGTATTGTATCATACCGAATGGTTCGGTCCGGTTCAAGCCATTTTTTGAAAAATCGGCTTGAACTATTCTGATTTTCCGCCGGTACGGTACGATACGGGGTGTACCGGCCGGTTCGGGCCGATACGGAAAACCATGATGATAATAATATTTTTTTCTCAAAGGATAGTTTAATAAAAATATCATATAAATATCATCTATCCTTTCTTTTATTCCTCCTATACCAAATAGAAGAGGGAATCATTCTCATCCATCCTTCCATGTTTCACCAATCACATGGAAGATTCATTCATTTTTTCTCTTCTATCTATCTTTCCTCCGTACAAACAGAGGGTTAGGGTGTGTTTGGTTCATGACTGAAATCAGAATTAATTGGAATGATAATCGGAATGGTCATATTTTTTAAAATATTTGGTTCATGTTTGGAATCGGAATCAGAATTGGGATCAAAATGGATGATCCCCAATGTTGCTGTTTGATTCATTTAAAGATAGGAATCAAAATCAACCCAAATATCCACTTTTACAACTAAAAATCTTCAAAAGTTGATTTTTGTCATCTATCTTTAATATATTTATATTATTTGACAAAGGACTTTAGGATGCTTTTACAATTTAGATAAAATGTGAGGTTAGATATATTATATTTATTATTCATAAGAAATAAAATGAGATGAATGATTGAAACATGACTTCCAAGTTTAGATTGCCCTCACTTTTGTTTAGTAATTCATACCAACATTTAACATGCTGCCGAGATATGTAGAAAAAGGATTCATTCCAAATTGAAGATGAACTTGACAGAAGGTATGGTATGTTTGTGTAAATGATTGGGGATTGAGCTACAATAATATAAATAAAATCATAATCATCTAGCCTTTTTCCAACTATTTGGGTCAGCAGCTACAATGGTATACATGAAGATGGCAGAGGAGCTAGCAGAGGATATTTTTTACAATATGGATGAACGAAGGAAACCCAAAAAGCCTTGTGGTAGAGTTATTATGGTTTTTGACCTAGGATCCAAAGAAAAAAAAAGATAACTAATTTTTCTTTAAATGATAAATGACTGTATGAATGAGGCCTTTTGAGAACTATCAAATCAACCTCCCTTTTACTCTATAGCTCCCCAATGTTAGATCAAAGAGAGGAACATTGGCTAAGTGTTCAGTGGCATTAAATCAACATTTTTCTTTTTAATAATGGGATCCAAGAGCAGCAAATGCTTGGTGATTTTAGCCAAATGATCAACAGGGATAGCAGGTTCCTTTATATATATATATTGTGCATGCATGCGTGCGTGTGTCTATATAATAAATTTTATTGATTATCATGGGTATAGATCTTAATAATTCTAAACAAAAGGATATTCAAATATTGCTTTCTTTCCTTTTCTTTCTAAACCGATTGAATTTTTATTAGTTAATAATTTGCACATATATCTATATAGAGGGATGATGCCAAGTTGAGAGCCAGTTGTGAAAAATCAGCTCAATCTTTTCATGCTCTTAACCAGTTGACATGAAGTACTGCTTTGTAGCCTATTCCATTTTGTTGGGAAAAGGCTTGGATGATGATGATGATGATCTATATGAAGATCTTAACAATTATGTGGAGGGAGCTTTTGCCATCATTTGCACCTGGAATGTTCATTTTTATTGTTAATTTGTTCTGTTTCCTTCTCATGTCATCTCATTCCAGAATTAGCATACATGAAGAACAGGATGTATATTATTGAAATAGCATTTTACAGGACTATGCTGATCCATAAATAAATTTCATTACCGGTTTTATGTCTTAGATACTTCTTTGGACTTAAAATATATGTTATGTGGTGCATGTTCACCTGCAGAAGCGTTTGCTGCCCTGAAGCTTGCAGAAGAAAAGTTCCTATCTGTATCAAAATCACGCATCCAGCTGCTTAAGCTGCAGTTGCTTCATGAGCGTGCTTTACATCGGTAAGCATTGTGAAGCTTTCTGTGCATATGGGAGACTTTGAAATATCACTTGTTAGAGGATCTCTACATCTATTTAAAGCAAGTTGATACCAATGCAGAGGACATCTGAAAGTTGCTCAACAAGTATGTTATGAGTTTGGGGTGCTAGCCTCATCTGTCAACGGAGTGGACATGGAACTTAAAACTGAGGCTAGCCTTCGACATGCCCGTACACTACTTGCAGCCAACCAGTTTAGCCAGGTTTTGCATTTAGTTGTTTTAAGTAACTTTCACCTTTCATGCAGTATCATAGTTGATTACATTGCAATTCTTAAGATGAATGCATGTCACGTGTAAGTTTCTATACCATCCAACTTTGGGCATAAGGCTGCATCATACATAGCACCATGAAGCAACAACATAGTTGACAAGAAAGCACACTACATTATATGTACTATCTCTATTCTCTAAAGTTGGAGCTTTTAAATGAGTGCTTTGAGGGCATAACTAATGAAACTGACACCTATAAGCAAGGTTGCTTGTGCTGGTACCAGGGCCCGTATTAGTCGGTCGGCGATATGGTTTCGTATGCCCCCATGTTGTGCCCGAATCGACACAATAAAGAGAGCGGAGAAGAGGAAGAATCAGAGAGAGTAAAAGAGAGAGGGGGAGGGAGAGGGTAGAGAGTCCGTTGGAGGGCTATGGAGGCTGTTGGATGACCGAAAGAGTAGTGGAGAGGGAGAACCGAAGAGAGGAAGAGAGAGAGAGGGGAGAGGGAGGAAAGGAAAGGCAGAGGGTAGGAAGGCCGGTGGTGGCCGTTAAAGGGCTGTGAAGGCTTCTGGATGACTAGAAGACAGGCTCCACCCTCCTTTGGATTGCAATAGCGGCGACTTGCCCCTGTTTCAATCTTTTTTACTTTTATCGACTCACAATGAAGTCGGCAATCCCATGAATCAAAAAAAATAAAAAAGATTGATATAGGAAGGAGCTGCCCCGCTTTCAATCTGGAGGAGGGCGGAGTCGCTCCTCTTGTCATCTAGGGTCCTCCGCAACCTTTTGGTGCCACCGCCGGTCCCCCTGCCCTCTCCCTCTCCCTCCCTGCCTGCCCTTTCTCTCTCTTGTCCTCTCTCCAGAGGAGGGTGGAGCTCTAGTGGCCTCCTCGGCCTTTTCCTCCCCTTCTGCCCACCCCCTCTCTCTTTTCCTCTCTTTCCTTCTCCCGTTCCTTGCCGGTGTCTTATTTTGAACGCCAGAATCATCCTGATTAGCCCTCGGTACTATTCAACATGCCTTGAACCAGGCAGTTCGGAATGGTTCTGCTGTCTGTGCCTATAAATGACATGTACATTGAGTTGTATTTCATGCATAATATGGTTATTTATTATAGTCTCCTAGGGAATTCTTATGTTTTGGCTTTTATAATTGCATGCACATATTATAAGCCCTGGCGTACTTAAATCCTACGCAGTTTCTAATGAACAATTTCCTTACTAAGGGCATTTTAGTCACCAATCATTACCAATTAAGGACATCCGACATCTTAATCTTTTATGAGACTCGGGGGGTACGCAGGCTACATAATGAGTAGTGTACTTCCTCCTTTTTTTCTAGTCTTTTCTATTTATTTCTTCTTTCTTTTCACTTGATATCTCTTTAAGTTTGGTGATGTGGAATGGCAACAGCCCTCGATAATGAGAAAACATAACACCACCAATATCAGCAGTTACAAGAATAGACAGAACGGGGGGATGATCGGAGTTGGCATGAAGATCAAGTTGAGTCTGGGTGCCAGCCAATCAATCAGCTGCCTGATTGGCTACACCATGGAGATCAGTGGCCATGATGAGCTACAAAGATGGTTTGGGTTCCCAAATATCTTGAAGAAGGGGTGGGCATGCTTACCGTGTTGTTTGTTGTTCAACCAGCAAACAACAGTAGATGAATCTCCTTCAATCTAGATTCTTTGAGCATCTAGGTTGTAAACCTTTGTCATTAGGCCCTCCCATGCTGCCCTAAGCTCTGTCATTGGCATAGATGAAGTACTTGGGAAGCCACATACAGAGTCTAACCCTTTGAGTCTCTAATAATAAATCTGGAACCAGCTCCATTGCCACGAATTGATCGATCAAAGTTGACCTTAATCATGTAATGGCGAGGGGACACTGAGTGGACAGACTGAGCGGTAAGGTGACTCAGAGAACCACTAGCATCCCAGTCCCATGAAGGTGAGGCCTAGGTAGAAGAAGATGTGGCGGATAAGAATACTGTGGATAGTTTTCATGCCAGACTAATTTTGATGCTGAGTATGTGGAGGCTTCAAAGACTCTATTGTTCTCAAAGTTCTATAGAAGCCACCCCACATATTAGTGGAAGCATATGAGCTCTTCATTGTGTTGTTGGTTAGTCAGGAAATCAAGGAGAGAGGGCCTACCATGGAAGTGAACGGGTTCATCTCATGCCCATCATGTGCAAGACACCTTCAAAGATTATGATTGTAGTTTCTAGAAAAATTAGATATTTTAGATCAAGATTTACATAAGTTGATTTTCACTTTAAAAGAATTACCATTGACTTTGCACGGAAAGCATTTGTGGCCAAATAAAAATTATCGATACATCTTTGCTCTTAGATCAATTTGATTTAATGATTTAGTTTAGCAAGACAAGGCTGCAGGTTAGTGCACAGCTGACATAGGCAAATTCATGATATTTTATCTACCTTCCAAGGATTGAAATACATGTACCAAGGATGGTACTAGTTTTTTCCAGGATGCTATGGTATGAATTTGTTTTGTACTGGCTACTGAGACAGTGATGTGCATTAGTACTAGTATGTAAATTTGAGGTTCGTTTGTTTTCTTCTCGGTTTCCAATCTTTTTTAAGTTTCGATATGTAATATGTATATTAAGTCAATGCTGTTTTTTTTTTTTTTTAAATGTATAATATGGATATGGGTTAATTGAAGTTTATTTGTTTGCTTGGCATTTGTTGTCTTGTAGCACAATTAACTCTTATAAAGAATTTTCTCTAGCAGAAGGAATAAATTTGTTCCCTTGCACAAGGAATAAAGAAGTTGTCCATTCCCATGCTTTAAGAAAAATACCAAATTACCATCCCAATGTTCATGGGCTGCATGCTAGTAGACACCAATTGGGATGGCCGGCATGTTCCAGTTGTGCTTGTTTCGGTGCTCGGCACCCATCTTGTAGCCCTTTTGTGCTGGAAGAGTACAATACCAATTGTGTTGTTCCATCTTGGTGGCATTTAAATCCATGCTACCTTTTGCTGGTAATTGATTTCTTAAATTGGAACATTCACCAAAAGGACTCATATTCAAAGACTAACAATAGTTGGTGCTCTTTGTTATATTTCATTTTCAGCTATTTTCTTTCTGACAGGCATCTTTGTTTTGTCTCTTTTGGAAGTTCTGCTTTGATGGACACTAGAAGAAAAAATCAAGATAAAAATTGTCTTTTTTTCGGCACACACATAGACATGCCATAATGTATGCTTTCTAAGTTTATATTACATGATGTAATTTTCTATATAGTTATTCTTCATTTTCTAGAGCTGTTAAATTTGTAAGGTATTTGATTTAATAAAAAGAACTCATAATGATAATTTAATTATGTAGATGAGATCTCACTATATTTGATACCCTTCTTGCTGTTTAATTTGCTTATATTATACAACCAACAAAGTTGACACTATTGTTGTAAATAAAACTATTTTCAGGCAGCAGCCGTGGCACATTCTCTTTTCTGCACTTGCTACAAATTCAATCTGCAGGTTGAAAATGCTTCTGTTCTTCTGTTGCTTGCTGAGATACACAAGGTAAAGGATACTTTGTTTCTTTGTGCTTTGTTTGTGATAAATGAGAGTGAAATGTTGTTTTTCCCATTTCTTTTGTCAGAAATCAGGCAATGCTGTTTTGGGGCTCCCTTATGCCCTAGCAAGTCTGTCATTTTGTCAATCATTTCATCTAGATCTTCTTGAAACATCTGCGACCCTGACACTTGCTGAACTGTGGCTATCTCTTGGATCAAGCCATGCAAAGAGAGCATCAACCCTTGTACATAGGGCTCTTCCAATTATTCTGGGTCATGGAGGCTTAGAGCTACGTGCACGAGCAAATATTGCAGTTGCAAAATGCCATTTGTCAGATACAAGCCTTTCAAGTAAATTACGCTGCATCTTTTGTCTTATATAGTTGGTAGTAGTGCATTTACATTAGTTTTGAAGTAAAATATTTGGTCTTAGACCTTGTTATGTTTGCCATTGTGGCAAGTAATGCTTCTTATCGGGGGCGAAGCTGAGATCCGTGGATTATAACTAGTATGGTCCCTGAACAAAATTTTTTTTGATCAAAAAAATGTTAAACAAGGAGGGAGAATGCATGGAACCTGATCGTGGTAAGGTGGGATCTAGGTTCCTTGGAAAACATAGAGGCACTTGAATATATATATATATATATATATATATATATATATATATATATATATAGGTTGGTGGGGAGAAGTTGGATGAGCTTGTGGTTATGGCAGCTTAGAAGATAGACAGATTTAAGGTCTATTAACATTATCTAGTGGAATCCCCAACCTTGCTCATCTTCAACCTCCCACCCTCTTCCCAACCACAACCAACCAGTAAAGAGAAAAAAGGTAATAATCTCTGCATATACCCTTCCTTTTTCCATTTTATTTGTCCATGCTTGTGATGTCCCTTTCAAAGGAAAAAAGAAGTGTTTTATTTTTAAGGGTACTCAAAAATAGAGGTGTATGTATTATGTTTTGCTCAACACCTCTGCCTTCTTAGCATTTTAGATTTCAGTTATTGTGGTTTAGCTCCAAGAATGCAATGCAACATCTTTAATTGAGATATGTAGAGCCTAAACTTCTTCTAGTTCAATTGTTTGGGCATCTTGAAGGCTTCTCTTACATTCACTTCAGCTTTCATTCAAACTCTAAATCTAGGAATTTGTGTATGTGCACATGCATACATGCTCTTTTTTCTTGAGGAGTTATACGTGCTTCATTTGCTTAATTTCTTATGGGTTAGTTGAGTTTTTAGTGATAAGCAATTCTTTTGAGCTTTAATTATTTCTCAAAACACCTAATGCTTTGTCCATAAGGTGCATCAATATTGGGAGTTGCACTCATGAGAAATTCTATATTGATGATTAGAAAATTTTCCCAATTTAGTGAACCTATGAATTGAAGTCAACGTAATAATCCCTTTGATGTTGCTATTTGGCATGATGAGATCTGGTGGAACAATAATTGGATCACTTAATGGATTAAAATAGTTATGTGAAACGCACTTGTTTATGCTAAGTTTGTACTTTTTACCGTTAGATGTCTATACCCTTTTTTATGGTCTCACCTCTTTCCAGAGTCCTTATGGGAGTCTATTCACACATGTAGGCATGTTTTTATTCTCACATTGGTTGTGAGTCGGGTACTTCCAAGGATCCCAAGTAATACTTTCTAACTAGTTTTTTTGGATTTGGGTTGTTATAATTGGTATCAGAGCAAGCTAGCTTGTGACCTGTACGGCTGGGGCCAACTACAACATGGGCCCTTCTAGATTTGACAACTAGTTGCTCATGGTATTTCTGGTTCTGATTGAACCCTTCCATTGTGAGGATGCCAGGTCTTGGAGAGAGGAGGGGGGGGGGGGGGGGGGGTGGAGTGTGTGAAGACTCATGCTGATGTTCTTTTAGTCCCACATTATTTGTGGGGGAAGATCCTGGCTACTCAAGCAAGGCCAAGGATGCCTAATTATAACTTCTGGCTAGCTTATCTTGGGTGAGGTTATCTTGGGTGAGGTCCTGGATTGTTACATTAGTCGTTCATATTCCTTACACTTGAAAATCTAGATGCTATTTTTTAATTAGCATTAATTATTTTACTAACATCCTTGTTAAATCAGATACATTTTTGGAGTCCGTGGCATATCTAAAATTTCAAACAACCAACTTTGACGTCCTTTTTAAGTCTCAGATACATTTTTGGCCCATCTCCTATCAGTTTAAGCTTTTGGGGTCCATTTGGTAGGTTTGCTGAAGATTACAAATTTGAATCCCCTTATTTATCCCCAATTATTTGTTATCCTGATTGTATTGTGCTCTGAACTGTCATTTGCTATCCTCATTCCAATTTGTTCTGGTCTTTCTTGAGTCAGTTATCCCTCCACATGCATGGTCTGGGCCACGTCAGTTGGGTAGGCGAAATTTATTAAACCTAATATACATTTTTGGCCTATTCCCATCAGCTTTTTTTTCTTTTCTTTTTCTTTTTTTCGGTCCTTTGCTAATAAATTTAATCATTAATTTGTAACTAGTCTCCAAATTGATGTTTGAATGGTAAACAAGGTGTTGATACCTAATATCGGAGCATTCCTGTGGTAAGCAACCTTTGGCACACAGAAATTGTTGGTTCATCATGCCCTGCTTCTTATCCACTTCTGATATATGAAATGGAAGAAAGTAATTGCCAGTCCTGTGCTTTTCTTCATCATTTATTCACACTAACCAAACTGCATGCTGCCAATAATTAGCAGAAAATAATATTCTTCAACAGTTTCTGAAGGTTGCTAAGATTGCAGTGAATATTTCAAGTATCCGAACTACTATCATTGTTGCACATATATTAGTCCACTACTTGTCAGATTTATCTTATATACCTCGTTTCTGATAGAAATCTTATTCTGTGAATTGCTGCATCAACTTTAACTTCTCCTTTTCTCATATTTTGACTGTCATTTCTCATTCCAGTTTCTCAAGATCCTTCTGTTGTGTTGGATCCCCTTACTCAAGCTGCTGAAGAGCTTGAAATTTTAGAGGTGAGTTTACAAGGATCAGTTATAATTCTGCTGCTATTTTCTAGTCTAACTGCATTTTGAGTGCCTTCATATGGTAAACATCGGTAGTATGTTTACATTAGTTGACCATCAAATGCACAGCCAATCATCCTTGTTTCCTTAAATTGCAATTAGTGAACACTTAATTGTTGATTAAAAGCAATTACTAACGAATTATGTTGCTATGCAGTATCATGAATTAGCTGCAGAAGCGTTCTACTTGATGGCTATTGTATATGACAATATAGGAAAGCTGGAGGAAAGGGAAGCAGCAGCAGCTTCTTTCAGAAAACATGTTATTGTTCTTGAAAACCCACAAGATGAAGAGGATCCGGTTGCTCATGGAATTTAAGAAACAACCCATATGTTATTGTTCATGGATGTCAATAATCTTATGAGATCTTGTAGGTCCAAGCATATAGGAGTTACATGGAGGAAATGGTCCAACATCAACCAATGGCTTTATTTTTGAATGAATGACGAGAAATTACCTTAATCACCATCCAAATTCAAAATACTAGAAGCATCCTTTGCCAATACTTCTGATGATATTTTCCCATGTAAAGATTAAAAAAAAGTTTTTATTTTTTATTTTTTATTTTATGCCAACTAACTGTTTTAGTTGCATCTGAATGGATGTTTGTTCTGCTTATGTTTTTGTTGCAGCAAGCACCACCAGTAGGCAGCACTTCTGTATAAAGTTGTTAGCTCGAGTAAGTTCTTTGCACATGGATTTTGCAGATTTTCCTTGCAGCTATATGCATATTACTTTGCCACTCATGATTTTCCACGGACTGCAGTGTTCACCAGAAGTTCTGTCACATATTTACAATCTTTGGTCTGCGAACCATCCTTTTTTGAATCTCTTGCATTTAAAACAATACATTTGGCCTCACCAAACTAATCCTTGTCATTTATTTTGTTTGCTAATGTGGAAATCTGAATATTTCGTTTCACTATTCGTATTGCAAACTCCTTGATTATGGTATTTCATGAGATACTGATGGTATATAGCACTGTATATTTGCCTCTGTACTTATGTTCCATACTAACGTATTGTTTGTCATCCTATAATTACATGTGATAGGCTGTAACTTGCTTTTTTCCCACTATCATATGGCATATAGGCTATTCTATTCATCCAGTTATGGAAACATCCAAGTTGATGGGAGTTTAGAGGTCAGAATGGAAATGTTTTATTGTCATAATAGAGTTGGGAGACGTATAACTTGCCAGACTGGCTTATTGGTATGCCTGAGATCATGTAGCCACCTTGATTATCTGCACCATGTCTGATGTTCGTATGGTTTAATACCATGGTTGGCCAGGGGCTTCTCCAATCATTCTCGCAGATGTCTGTTAAAATGTCTCTATTGTAATGGCACATCTTCCATATCTCACTGCTACTCTAATTTCATGATTTCATCTTTACTGCCCATCCCTTGATTCCTACAAATTCTGCATAGAATCTCTAGACCTGATATAACTTTGTATTTGATTGATGCTTGCTTGTAATGTATCCAATATGAGAACCTACGTGTATTTGTTGGTCTTGGCATAATTTTATGGATCCTCCATGTACTTTCTATATTGTAACAAATGCCGCTGACCTCTAGTTTTCTGGCGAACGATCCTTCTACATTTTATCTATTGCCATTTTGACAATTCGTCTGGCAATGAATGCAAGTTTGCGATGGTTCTTTTAAGCTTATTCTTCTGAGAGGTTCAAAACTCTGGTGGTGTTTGTTCTGCCAGAAAGTTGCTCAGATTGGCCCCAGCTTGCTTGGATCTTTTGTTCCAAGAGATGCTGGACTTGATTCTGATTAACTCCAGGCCTTCTTTTTATTCATTTATCCGGCAATATTAGATAGGATGCAGAGTGGTAAGGTTTGTGAAACTAATTAATTATAAAAAGATTAGGTAACCACGAGACAAAATGGAGATTCAGAACACCTGAATCATAAATCATGGATGAGTCCTGCTGTACCCATTAATAAAACTAATGATAAAATTAAATTATTGTTTGAATTTTTATTGGCGCAACTTACATAATTTTGTTTCATTTTGTGAACTGAGACAGATGACCAGAATCCTAGAAGCCAAGGTCGACCTGTATTTAGAGTTGCAATATGGATTGGGTTAACTTGATCCAAACCAAATGTAATCAATAATCATGGCCGGTTTGGACCAGTATGTATCTCTGGGTTGGTCTTACCAGGCAAAACAATAAGCAAATTTCTCGTCTGATCAGATTAAAGAGTTTATGAGGCAGCCGGACCAAGTCATCCCTAAGGTAAGGTCTGACATGATTGTCATAAAATTCTTAAGGCAATAATCTAAAATCTGTTTCTACCACTTTATAAAAGGAGTTCACCAAGAAAAAAGAAAAAGGAAAAAAAAATCTACCTAAGGGAAGCTCCTTACGTGATTATGATTAATAACCTCTAAAGTGTAAAAGTTTTATTCATGTACGCATAATTTTTTTTTTCCTATTTTGTTTTGGAGGAGAATTGTTGGGAAAAGTATGTTGGCTTTCATGTTTTGGCTTCCTTGTAGTTGTAAGTGTAACTTAGCTGACCTTGATTGAGCTTGGGTGTCGTCAAGCGTGACTTGAAATTGACTCTAAGTTAGAAAATAGGGATCAAGCTTAGATTGTTTGTTATTTGATTGAGCTTAATTAAGCCTGCTCTTGAAATGACACAAAAGCAAGCCTACTTTGAGCAGCTTGATAACATCTGAATTAAGATCAAGTATCTATCAAACTTGAATCAAAATTGGTTCATGCTTTATTCAATATCTGTTCAAGCTTAAATCAATCTTCAATAAAGCTAAGTTCCAACTTGATTCAAGCTCGCTTCATGTTGGTTCAAGCTTTATTTACTAGTTAATTATATACAAATTGAACCAAAGGTGAGTAGTTGGATTAGATCCAATGATTAGTTATATACTGACTAATATATATTGTGATATACTTTATTAGTTGCAAGTCTTATGAAGCCATGTCTGACTAGGCTAGGTCTTTCTCAGGCTTAGCTTCAAATTGATTTTGAGCTTATGAACCATACTTGAGCTTGAGCTTGTTACATTCACAATGAACTTGATTTGAGCTAAAGTTATTTCATAGCTCCACATGTATTGAGGTTTTTATATCTTCGAACAGATCAAATTTAGCTTAGTTAATTGTCATCCCACTCCATTTGTACAAATCTATTTTGAATCTCAGTGATGGCATTCCAATCATATTTTTCAACAAAAAAGATAAAAAGAAAAATGCATAGGAAGAATGTTTTAATTCATGACTTACATGGTATAATTAACTCGAATATCCAAAAAAATCATATTGAAAGAGAATGCAATACGAGAAACATTGCTAAATTTTGACAAGAAATATTACTACATTATGAAATGAATTGGATGTATCATCTTCTGGAATACTAATTTGCTCATCCATTTGTATTGTGTCCTAAGTTGTACCAATTCATAATTTATTTTCAATTTGGCAAATTAGTTAACTATCAATAACTTAAGAGACTAGGAACTTTCTATTTTGTGATGACTTAGTTTTTGCCTTAAGAGGAATCTGACCCTGCAAATGGTTTAGAAGAATTCCATTTATTTTACTTGGGAGCCATCACCCCTTGGTTTCTTCAAGGTTGATTTTGATGGTAGTGTTTTAAATGGAGATGAATTGGATAGAGCTAATTAAAACCATAAGAAGTATTAGTAATAAGAAGTATTAGTAGAGTTTTAGTTGCAGTAAGTGGAGTTAGATTGTTAGATACTACAGCCCTTATGACGGAGCTTCGTGTTGCATGGGAAGGTGTATCTTATACCATTAGAAATCTGAAGTTAGTTATAAAATGATTATTTTGGGTTTGTACCTTTCGAGATTGACTATCAATCGCTTTGATAGGATTGTTGGAAAATGATGGTGGCTCTACAATCTTTCGAAGCCACGTGTGTTTATAGAGAGGCAAATAGTATCACACATATTGAATGGATACATGTTACGGATAATAATGTCAAATGCTCGTACTGAATTTGTCTATTTTACTTGCTGATTCTCAAAAAAAATTTTATTCTAGATTAGTTTAATAAATCTGATTTTATATAAAAAAAAATTCAAGAAGAAATATTATCATCGGCATCTTCCATACTCCCAAATCCTCTCAATTACTTTGTTTTTCTCTTCTTACAGCTCCTCTTCCCCCAACCAAATATTTTGAATTCTTGGGTAATTGGGGTGGTATTTTGGTGGTTGAGAAACTCAATTCTGAAATTAGGTGGTATTTTTCCTTCTTCTGTCCCCCCCTTTTTTTTTTAATTTTTAGTAGTATATAGGGCAATGTGCAAGGAAGAAATGCAGAGTGCTCTGTTCAGCTACTTTGGTTAATGTTTTAAACGGATCGAGGGAATTATGTAATAACAGTGATTGCACTGCAATTTCTTTTGAATTCTACTTCCTTCTTGAAACATTTTATTGTGACAGTTTTGCACGTTCTTTCTATGATGTTCAAAAAGGGCGTAGATGCATCTGAAAACTATAATTCAAGGGTTTTAGGGACTTCTTGATGTTGATTTACAACATAACAGAAGTGCCTGAAGTGATCCTCAAATCAACAGTTAAGAACTATTCTTTAGCTTTTGACTACTTCGATGATACTTTTAACCCTGTAGTACTTAATTTGAAACCAGATTTGCCTTGATATGGGGTCAAAACAGGTGTCTAATTCTACAGATTTTTGCCTTGATACATGGTATCCTTTTCTTAGTAGCAGTATTACAGCTCTTGCTAAATCATCAAAGAGATCCCCCTCCCTTCTAAATGCAGAGTAAATCACAAACTAAGCAAGCATCTACACTGAATTACATGCTAAAATGTCCACATGTATCATAAATTATTGTCTCACTTGCGAAATAATACAACATATCTTATTATTTCCTCTTATCATATACATCGTCTACACTAACCTACCAACATATTTAAACAACAATAAAAGAACGAAATGGTTCAAACAGGTTCACACGGGCATGAGAACACACACAGCCATGGGAAACCAACATGGTGACGCAGCTCTCCCCTTTTCATGCAAGCTCTCAGACGCCATCCTCCCCTTCCTTCTTCTCATGGGCAGGAGGTGAGGACTCGACGGTGCCCGAAGGGGGCTGGGGAACGCCGTAGACTTGCGCGTCCACGCCGGCGCTCGCTTCCTGCCTCCCCTTCGCCTTCCCAAGAAAGTAGCAGCCGAACCCGATCGAGATGGCAAAGATAATAAGAGGGAGGGAGATGACTAAAACGAAGCCCATCTCTGCTCGTTTTTCCAATCGGACTCAGATGGGAACAAGGGATTCAAGGTAGAGAGGTTATATAAAGGGATGAAGGCTTGATGGAAGTGCTGGGTCTCTCTAGACACAGCTGGAAGGAGAGGGCGGTGGAGAGAATCCAGACAACAGGTTGGGGTGCGAGTGCTTTCTGCTTTCCCACCGTTCGAATGTATTTAAAGTTTGGCAGCAGTCTATCTATTCTCGAGAGTAGGCCTAGCCATAATCAGCCATAATCATAACCACGGCCTCGGATATCGATATCGGATCAAAATTTTACCGACCCGCGATATAATACAATAGATATATCGGTACACGATGATTTTTTGACATATCGAGACACTATTAGTATGGTACAGTGTGGGATACACCGATCCGGTACAAAATTCCATGGTCGTAATCTTTCACCACTTGATATTAGTCCAAAGTAAATACTTAGTTGTATCTAAATGTAGTGATTATTACTGAATTCATCTATCTATTCACTACTCCAATACAACCAACAAGATCTAGCTTTGGAATGGACATCACAAGCATTCACAACATTGTGGATGTTACAGTAGGAGCATAACAACCAAATCTTCAATCACTCTTGCAAAGTGCATTCAGCACCATCAACAGAACTACTGCACTCTTGAATATCACCATCTTAGCTAAGCGGTAATATTATTTTCCCAAGTTATATTGCATGCTGCTAGTGATTTCTTTTTCTTTTTCTTTTTCTTCCCTCTACTGTACTTCTTCTGTGGGCCAACGGCTACTACCTTCCTCCACTTAAGACCTCATCCAATATGGGGTCGGAGTGCGAAGGCATGTGCTCTGATAACCCACGGCTTGCAAAATTGCTGCTGACATCGTTGAACTGCCAGTCTGTCAAATAACCAGGCCTTGTTGTGACTTCCCCGAGCTCAATATCACCTGCCAGCATGGCCACCACCCTTGACATGGGCGGGCGCAGCGTCGGCGATGCTTGTGTGCACAGAAGAGCTACATTGATAATGCGGATGGCCTCTTCTTCATGGAATGATGATAACCATGGGTCCACCATTTCCAGCTCGCGCCTGTTCTCTCGTAAAGTCCAAGCCTGTGGAAAAGAGTGATAAGAATTATATGAGGATATTGACTCATGCATGATGTCATTTTGATCTTTGAAATGTACCGATGGGAAAATGAAAATTTAGATTATAAACAGACTGACGTAAAGAATTGCATGGAGCAATACTAAGTCATTACTGCAAACCAAACTGACAATTATTTTCTTTTACATATCGATTGGGTATTTCATTAAAACATGTATTTTAGATTACAAACTGACTATAATCATTGATGGAGTACTATTGGAACCACAGGGTGGGTAGAAGGCCGGACCTACAAATCACCCTGAAAGCAACATGACTGCGGTTGATATGATTTGCAAGAAACTTAAAATTGTCAATTAACCTACCCATTCAAGGAGATAAACTTTCTCTGCTTCAAGACTCCGATCTGAATTCGGCCTTCCAGAAAGAACCTCCAAAGCTACGACTCCAAATCCAAAGACATCGGCTTTTTCTGTGAGATGCCCTCTCATCGCATACTCCGGTGCAAGATAACCACTAAAAAAGCGTAAACATAGTCGCCTTAGTAAAACAGAGAAATGATGAAACAGCATGTTGATGCATAATTCAATAGATTTAGAGTGAATGCAGATGAAATCTAGCAATTTAAGGAGTACTGATATAGGCATCCTTACATTGTACCAGCAACCCTTGTGCTCATATGAGTCATCTTATCATCATAAAGCTTGGCGAGACCAAAATCTGATATTTTTGGGTTGAGATCGGCATCGAGCAGAATATTGCTGGCTTTGACATCTCTATGTATAATTCGCACTCTTGACTCCTCGTGAAGATAAGCCAGACCTCTTGCTGTACCCAAACATATTTCAAAGCGAGTGGGCCAATCAAGGTGCCAGTTTTTCTCACCTGAAATGTAACAATGATCGCATGCATGATTTAGTGGGTCTGCAGTGGCTTGTTAACAAAGATTGTGCACCTTATTGCCTGAATAGTTTAAGAACTCTGTTTCTGAAAAATAGATGAATTTTGAGCGTGTCTACTAAATCATACCAAAGAGTGCCTGATCCAGGCTCTTGTTTTCTAAGAATTCATAGACCAGGAGCCGCTTGCCTCCCTCAATACAGCAACCATGCAACTTCACAAGGTTTCGGTGCTGCACTGCAGATATAATTGCAATTTCTGTCATGAATTGGCGCTTTCCTTGGCGAGATGCTGCTGATAATTGCTTCACTGCCACAATTCTTCCATCAGAAAATTTACCCTGCAAAAATAGTATATAATTTTTTGATGGAAAAATTCCTCAATTGAACTAAGCCTTAACTCCACACTTAGTTGGGGTCGGCTACATGAATCCTTTAATTTCCTCATGCTGTCCAGTTTAGGGCCATGATAATTTTTTAGACAAAAAATATAAGGTATAATGTTTGCAATTGTAATGTGCTTCAACTAACTTATCCCTGCTCAATGGTCATGGTAATGTTCTGTCAATTTAGAATTAGATTTGACATACCTGGTCGGACGACAGTCACTGTTTTAGAAACAAAGAGTTTCAAAAAAAATGAAAAACCATATACTCCTGCTCAAAAAGGATCAGCAATACAATTTCAAAGAAAGCTTTTTTGAGGACTTAAAAGCTACCAAAAACCCTAAAATAGTTCATTCCAATAAGGGTAATGTATCGCCTTGATATGAACAAGGATTCATTGATGCTACTAAAATAAAATCTCATTTGATGCTAAGTGCTTCCCTTGAGAATCTATTGATCAGGAGACATGGATCTATCACCAACTTATACTATGATATCAATATTCTGGGATGGTCTTCCTCGCAGCTTCGATTGAACCATTATACGAACAGATAGAATATTCAGACTGGTTTCTGCACCATGTTAATCTGGACCTCTTCCTTCGATGAAGTTGGCATGTAAACACTGGAAGTGGTATGGCTAGTTTGGTGATAAATCCCGTCTTTGCGAAGAGTCTTAGTTTGATGCTTCACCTTAAAAATGCACCAGTAGCCACGGAAGAGCTTCAGTAGTACTGGGTCTTAGCCGAACCATTTCACAGCTCGCTGAATCCTCACAGGTCGAACCTGCTCGGAACTCCCAGCCCAGTCCGAACCCTATCAGACCGGTTCACCGAACTACCTTAACGCAGCCTGAGCTCCCGCTGGGCTTTAGCGAAACTCTCCAGCGGGCCGATCTCCTTAGAACCATCAGCGGATCCGAACTGACTATAGCGAGCCCTAGAGCTTCTCGAAACTCCCAGCGGCCGTAGTCCTCTCCGAAACCTGTTCAGTCCGGTCCGAACTGCCTTAGCGGCCGAGCTCCTTAACTCCAGCGCCGGGCTTTAACGAAATAATCAACGTTGGAATTCTCGCGAGTCGTCCCCCGAACTCTCTCAGCGGTCGTCCCTTGGTCCGAACTCCTAAAGCGGCCGTCCTTCAGCCGGTCGAGCTTTCCGAAATCCGTTACGGTGCCGACCTCCTCTGCCGAGCTTTTCTTCCAAGTACCGACTCCTACTCAAGTACAAATCCTCTGACGAACTGTCACCATCAATTGCCTAACAGGCGAAAGATCGGACGATAGTGCCGCATCATACTACTTGCGACCACCACTCTTCCCCTAACCAGACCCCTATTGCGCCCCTATATACCTGCTAGATATGGCTGTCATAGTCCGCCCCCTGACGACGCACCCTTCCTACATTCTGTATACCGAAACTCCATGCGGCCCCACTATGGCTCTTTACCATGTAGCGGTATGGGCCGTTACGCATCAATTAAAGCTCCGCCTAAAAAGAGATCCTCCAGATATGCTGTAACTCAAAAAACTCTAGATCTCTAAAGCATCCAAGCTACTCCTCTTCTTCTCTAAGCTCAAGCGGAACTTTCCCGAGCAACTCCATTTCTAGTTATACGGATAGTGACTTGATCGTCGGAAGGTACCTTCGGAGCCACCCCCTATGCTCCGTGGACGGAACTTTATTTTTGCAGTGTCTCCGCGCGACCTCGTCCTACCATCTGCTCAGCTAATTCGGCGAACGACCAGAATTTGTAACAGTTACATTGGCGCTAGAGGAAGCAACCCCAAACCTCTGAGGTTCCATTATTCTTAAAGGAGTGCTCGATGACGATTTCTCTCTCCGGAGATCTCTCTTCTTCCTCACTAGAGTTCTTTTTCGAAGAGAAAATGCCTCACAGGAGAGCTTCGACTCGGCCTCCGGCAGCCTAGGTTCCACACGAAGCCACCGCAAACGTGGAGCAGTTCAACCTGCTGGTCGGGTTCATGGCCTCGTCGAGATGATGCTGGCCATGCGACAACCTCCGACGGGGACTTTTCCAGCAAATCCATCATGAGGATGCGAGGAACCGGCCTTAAGAAAAAGCATTCGGGCATACCAATCGCCCTAAGAAAGAAGAAACGGAGAGCAGAAGTTCTCCCACAGAAGTGGAATGAAGTTCGACAGTGCAAGGAAAGCCGAGCTCCCCCTCGAACTCGTCGTCAAGGAAGTTCGGATAAAAGAAGCAGGAAGTTCTCCTGCGGAAGCTTTCGTGGGAAAGCGAAATGAAGTTCGGCACGAGCAAAGCCGAGCTCCCCTTCGAGCTCGTCATCAAGGAAGTCCGGACAAAAGAAGCTGGAAGTTCTCCCACGGAGGGTCTCGTGGGAAAGCGAAATGAAGTTCCGCAGCGCAAGAAAGTCCGGACAAAAGAAGCTGGAAGTTCTCCCACGGAGGGTCTCGCAGGAAAGCGGAATGAAGTTCCGCAGCGCAAGGAAAGTCGAACTCCCCCTCGAACTCGTCGTCAAGGAAGTTCGGACAAAAGAAGCAAAAAGTTTGGTGCAAGCAAGGCCGAACTCCCCCCCTCAAACCTCATCATCGGAATGAAGTTCGACGCGAGTGAGGCCGAACCCCACCTCAAAGCTCGTCATCGGAATAAAGTTCGGCGCGAGTGAGGTTGAACTCCACCTTGAAGCTCATCATCGGAATGAAGTTCGGTGCAAGCAAGGCCGAATTCCCTCCCTCAAACCTCATCATCAGAATGAAGTTCGGCGCAAGTGAGGCCGAACTCCCGCTCGAGTATGTCACCAAGGAAGCCCCCTACAAAGATTTCACAGGAGGTGAGATGAAGTTCGACCGCGCTCACGACCGCCCCAGGGCAAGCGAGGCCAACTCCCTCTCGAGTATGACTCCAAGGAAGCCCCGACAAAGGGGCATGAAGTTCTCCCTTTCCCAAAGAGGAATGAAGTTCGGCCGCGCTCACCACCGAGGGCGGGCCTGAAGCCCTCGAACTGACAGAATGCATGGGGGCAGAAGAAGCTCCTCTCGAGATGCGCCCCCCTCAACGCTCCTCGATCAAATTCTGAGGAGACCGGAAGGACCACGGCCTCCCCAAGTCAGAAAGGCCCCTACCATCGCCACTGAGGAATACATTCAACTCCAAGGAGATTGAAGAACTGTCAAAAAGGACGACGGGGTAAATTCCTTCAACGCCAGCCTGAAGCAGGAGAAGATCGGCCAAGGGCGCTGCCGTAGCTAGAAACGATAAGAAGGTCGGCCGCCTCGCAGCGTCATCAACATCACCCCTGGGAGGAGCTTGGTACATCGGCAATTCGTCACCTCCCAACGTCAAAGCCAAGAGAAGCATGCTTCAAATTGAGGAGGCCAGCATGAGATAGAGGAGGTCGTCCGGATGGGACTTACTGCCCGAGGGAACTCAGAGGAACAACGCCCCCACGATCCTGAAATGGAGATGTGCTGCCCGTAACTTTCCTTCGGAGGAGAACTTCGTCCTAACACGAGCAGGTCAAAGACCTTCAACCTCGGCCAGAGATAAGATCTCTCTCGAGCGATCGATGATAACCTTGGTCAGAGATAAGATCTCTCCCGAGCGAAGGCCTCGTTCATAAAGGACGAGACGGAGGGAAAGGCATGGACGACGGTCCGTATGTGCCCCCACGGCCCGTTAGGAACAGGAGGAGAACCTCGTCCTAATGCGAGCAAAGTCGAAAGCCTCGTTCACCTTAGACGAGACTGGGGAAGATGGACGATGGTCCGAATGTACCCCCACAGTTCGTTAGGAATAAGAGGAGAACCGCGTCCTAACGCGAGCAAAGTCGAAGGCCTCGTTCATCAAAGGACGAGATGGGGGGAGAGGCACGGACGACGGTCCGTATGTGCCCGCATAGTCCATTAGGAACAGGAGGAGAACCTCATCCTAACGCGAGCAAAGTCGAAGGCCTCGTTCACCTTAGACGAGATGGGGGGAGATGGATGACGGTCCAAATGTGCCCCACAGTCTGTTAGGAACAGGAGAACCTTGTCCTAATGCGAGCAAAGTCGAAGGTCTCATTCACAAAGGACGAGACGGGGGAAAGGCGTGGGATGATGGTCCGTATGTACCCCCACAGCCCATTAGGAACAGGAGGAGAACCTCGTCCTAATGCGAGCAAAGTCGAAGGCCTCGTTCACAAAGGACGAGACGGGGGGAGACGGACGATGGTTCGAATGTGCCCCCACAGCCCGTTAGGAACAGGAGGAGAACCTCATCCTAACGCGAGCGCCCGCATCAACCTCAGCCAAAGGAGATAAGATCTCCCCCGAGTGACCAGGCCAACCTCGGCTGGAGAGCTTCAACTTCGACCTCGGCTAGAGATAGGATCTCTCCCGAGCGACCAACCTCGACTGGAGAGCTTCAACTTCAATCTCGGCCAGAAAAGATCTCTCTCGAGCGGTCGAGACAACCTCGGCCAGAGATAAGATCGGAGACAACCTCATCCCAAGATCAGATCTCTCCCGAGCGCCCATATTAACCCCGGCTGCTGGAGACAATATCACCCCCGAGGAGCTCAGCCTCCGACTTCGATCGCAGCGGACGAGGCCTACCTCAACCTCGTTTGGAGATGGAATCTACCCCGGGCTTCAACTTCAATATCAACTTTAGCTGGAGATGAGATCTCTTCCGAGCTTCGACCTGAACTAGCACGAAGCCCAGAAGAAGACTTCGGCAGTTGCCTTTCCTGGACTCCCTTCCTTCAAGTTTCGAACTCGGGAGTGGGGGGGCTAGTGTTGGAGATAAACCCCGCTCCTACCGAAGTCTAGTTCGATGCTCAGTCTAATGCAACCAGTAGCCACGGAAGAGCTTCAGCAGACGGATCTTAGCCGAACACTTACAGCCGGCCGAACTCCTCAGCGACCGAGCTCCTTCGGACTCCCAGCGTCTGGACCAAACCCCTTCAGCCGGTCGAACTACTTAGCGGTCGAGCTCCTTGGACTCCCAGCAGCCGGGCTTTAGCCGAAACTCCAGCGGCCGATCTTCTTAGAACCCATTCAGCCGACCGAACTGCTTAGCGGCCGAGCTCCTTGAATTTCAAGCGGCCGGGCTTTAACGGAATTCCCCAGCGCCCGAACTCCTCAGCGGTCGTCCCTCGGTCGAACTCCTCAGCGGTCATCCCTTGGCCGAACTCCTCAAGCGGCCGTCCCTTCAGCCAGCCGAGCTTTTCCGAACTCCTCTACGGCCGAGCTCCTTCTGAGCTTTCCCTTCAGCCGAACTCTCCTACAAGTCCAAACTCCTCTGGACGAACTGTCGCCATCAATCTGCAACAGGCGACAAGACCGAACGATATGGCCGCCACTACTGGCGACACCACTCTCTCCGTAACCAGCTCCATGCGGTCCATGACCTGCCAGTATGGCTGTCACTATCCGCCTGACGACGCCTTCCTCTTCGTACTGAACTTCATGCGGCCCCAACGGCTCTTTACCAGGCGGTATGGCCGTTACCATCAATTAAGCTCCGCCTATAAAGGACCCTCCAGATATGCTAACTCAAAAAACTTTGATCTCTAAGCTCCAAGCTCTTCTCTTCTTCTCTAAGCTTAGCGGAACTCATTCCCGAGCACTCCATTCCTATTGACCGGAGCTGACTTGATCGTCGGAGGGTCCTTCCGGAGCCACCCCCCATCGGCTTCGGATGGAACTTTGTTTTGCAGGTCCCCAGCGGCGACCTCGTCTACCACCGCTCTAGCTAATTTCGATGATGACCAGATTCTACGTCAACAGATTGGCACTAGAGGAAGGGCAACCCCAAACCTCCGAGGTTTCCTTATTCTTAAAGGAGTGCTCGACGATGATTTCTCTCTCTCTGGAGATCTCTCTTCTTCCTCACTAGAGTTCTTTCCGAAGAGAAAATGCCTCCCAGGAGAGCTTCGACTCGGCCCCCGATAGCCCAGGTTCCACACGAAGCCATCGCAGACGTGGAGCAGTTCAACCTGCTGGTCGGATTTGTGGCCCCGTTGAGATGATGTTGGCCGTGCGACAACCTCCAGCGGGGACTTTACCAGCAAACCCGCCATGAGGACGCGAGGAACCGGCCTTAGGAAAAAGCATTCGGGCATACTAATCATCCTAAGGAAGGAGAAACGGAGAGCAGAAGTTCTCCCATAGAAGCGGAACGAAGTTCGGCAGCGCAAGGAAAGCCGAGCTCCCCCTCGAGCTCATCGTCAAGGAAGTTCGGACAAAAGAAGCAGGAAGTTATCCTGCGGAAGCTTTCGTGGAAAAGCAGAATGAAGTTCGGTGCGAGCAAAGCCGAGCTCCCCCTCGAGCTCGTCGTAAAGGAAGTCCGGACAAAAGAAGCAGGAAGTTCTCCCGCGGAGGTCTCGCGGGAAAGCGAAATGAAGTTCCGCAGCGCAAGGAAGTCCGGACAAAAGAAGCAGGAAGTTCTCCTACGGAGGGTCTCGTGGAAAAGCGGAATGAAGTTCCGCAGCGCAAGAAAAGTCGAGCTCTCCCTCGAGCTCATTGTCAAGGAAGTCCGGACAAAAGAAGCAGGAAGTTCGATGCAAGCAAGGCCGAACTCCCCCCTCAAACCTCATCATCGGAATGAAGTTCGGCGCGAGTGAGGCCGAACTCCACCTCGAAGCTCGTCATCGGAATAAAGTTCGGCGCGAGTGAGGCCGAACTCCACCTCGAAGCTCATCATCGGAATGAAGTTCGGTGCAAGCAAGGCCGAATTCCCTCCCTCAAATCTCATCATTGGAATGAAGTTCGGCGCAAGTGAGGCCGAACTCCCGCTCGAGTATGTCACCAAGGAAGCCTCCTACAAAGATTTCACAGGAGGTGAGATGAAGTTCGGCCGCGCTCACGACCGCCCCAGGGCAAGCGAGGCCGAACTCCCTCTCGAGTATGATTCCAAGGAAGCCTCGACAAAGGGGCATGAAGTTCTCCCTCGAGCTCACCACCGAGGAAGCTCCGACAGAATGTATGCAGCTCCGAGACGAAATTGAGGAGCTCATCAGAAAGGGGTGGCTGGGTAAATTCCTTCGATGCCAGCCTGAAGTAGGAGAAGATTGGTCAAGGGCGCTGCCGTAGCCAGAAACGACAAGAAGGTCGGCCGCCTCGCGGCGTCATCAACATCACCCCCGGGAGGAGCTTGGTACATCGGCGATTCGTCACCTCCCAGCATCAAAGCCAAGAGAAGCATGCTCCAAATTGAGGAGGCTAGCATGAGATAGAGGAGGTCGTCCGGACGGGACTTACTGCCCGAGGGAACTCAGAGGAACAATGCCCCCACGACCCTGAAATGGGGATGTGCTATCCGTAACTTCCCTTCGGAGGAGAACTTCGTCCTAACACGAGTAGGTCAAAAACCTTCAATCTCGGCCAGAGATAAGATCTCTCTCGAGCGATCGATGACAACCTTGGCCAGAGATAAGATCTCTCCCGAGCGAAGGCCTCGTTCACAAAGGACGAGACGGGGGGAGAGGCATGGACGACGGTCCGTATGTGCCCCCACAGCCTGTTAGGAATAGGAGGAGAACCTCGTCCTAACGCGAGCAAAGTTGAAGGCCTCGTTCACCTTAGACGAGACGGGGGGAGACGGACGATGGTCCGAATGTGCCCCCACAGTCCGTTAGGAACAGGAGGAGAACCCGAGCAAAGTCGAAGGCCTCGTTCATAAAGGACGAGACGGGAGGAGAGGTGCGGACGACGGTCTGTATGTGCCCCCACAGCTCGTTAGGAACAGAGAGAGCATATGAGGTTCCATGTGGACTTGCATTTAGTTCCATATTAGTTGCATCCAAGGTTTGCCATCTTTGTACCAGATCCCGTACCAGTGAAATTCTATTATAGTATCGGTATGCAATACGGTATGGTACACTAATGTCGCTATGGGGTGGTACAGTAGTGTCGGTATGGTATGGTATGCATCATACCTAGCGATATAGGGTGGTATAACAAACTATGGTTGTATCTTAGTGAGATTTTGGGTATATAAGTAGGACTAAGGATCCCAAATAATAACTTTTGGATGGCTTTTTTGGAATGACCATTTGGATGAGGTCCAGGTCATTACAGGTTTCACCCTTCTTTTGTTTGGAGGAGGTTCCATGTTCAAACATCAGAAAGAGCCTCTTAGTGTATCTTATAGGTAATTCTTGCATTATTTCTTTGATATGAGTTGTGGCATTTTCATCAATATTCTTTAAAAGGAAAAAAAAGGAAAAAATAATAATAAAAAAACATGCCACGTGCTGTAACTCACCTTAAACACAGGACCAAATCCACCCTCTCCAAGCTTATTAATAGGACTGAAACTTTCTGTAGCAGTTTTCAGTTCCATATAGGTGAAAGTGTCTGGTCTGGCACTAATTTCTAGCAGATCTGCTTTGCAAAGGCAAAAACAAGTTATAAACATCTTCAGTTCACTTCTAGCATTAGTCAATATATCTTTGAAAACTACTAAAAGAAATTGCACCTTCATCATCATCCTTGCCTAATCTTCTCCTCTGTCTGTATATGAAAATGACTAGAAGAGTACATAGGCCTAAAGCCACAGCACCAGCTGCAATGCCAACGATCAGACCTGTCCTCTTATTTGTTGAATCAGTCGATGGCGGTTTATTACTAACAGTAGGGGTGAAGTCTGGACAGTAAATTTAAAAACAAGAAGCAGATAAGCACATTTTAACTAATAATTATTATTAAATTTTAGTTTTTGTATTTACCAAAAGGGTATACACTGATAGCTGATATGGATGAGCCATAGTAGCCTTGAGTTGGCACACAGCAGGTACCCTTTCCAGACCAAAAGAAATGAATTTCTAAAAAGTTATTTGTCACTGGTGCAGTGAACTCTTTCACGACAGCTCTAAAGGATTGCTCCCCAGCTTCCTTTCTAATATCAAAGTCCTTCTCTTTTCGATCACCCTGAAATAATAGCAAATTTCACAAACTCAAATAGTAATTCACGTAACTATTCGCAAGGCAGAGATGGCAAATACCAAGATTTATAATCACTTAGGTTGATAAAAATTGATTTTTATGATAGTTTAAGTATGCCTACTTGATAGGTCACTAGGAACTAAGCAACGCTATAAAATGCTGCACTGATGATTGAGAAAACTCCATCTTTGCTTATCCTATCTATCAGTGTAGCTAATACATCTTTTGATCATCCATGTGCTTGAATTTGACTAACAGCCATAATACAAGCCATGCTTTAAGGAGCCGTCGTTTGATCTCAAGTGAACCATTATGGCTCATAAAAAATAGGTAATTTCACAACCAAATGTTTAATCTAACATGTTGAAGTGATATTTGTAGAAAGACCCATGCTTCTAAATTAATGACACATACATTACTTTTGTTTTTTACCCTGGAGATACTGATCACAGATGAATCATCCATCTATGAAGACAAATGATATGAAAGATCACCATTCCTATGAAGTTTTCATGAGTTCCTGGACATCATCCTATGTTAAGCAGTTGTGCATATGAAGTCTGTTATGGTTGTTGCTTTCATTATTTAAATCATGCTGACATGATTTTCTTGTTACATTCATTATTGGTAAATATTTGAAACACAAAATATTTGAGCACACTTACCTGTATATAGATATCAAAAACTCTCCTCCCAACACTTTCCCAAGTAGGTGGATCAAGGATTTGTGTCTCAGCAAAATGCAACTTTATTGTGTAATTTCCATTCTCAAGCCCAAGACCGTAGTATCTTAATGATGATGGAGAGAGCCTTTGAGTCTGGTACAGCTCTGATTCTAGAGTGTTTGAGAACTGAGATGCACTGTTCAGTATATAATCAGGATTCGAGGTATCCATAAAAGTTCCAACACTGCTAACTGCCCATTTGTTTGGATCAGTCACATAATAAGACGCTGCTGTGAGAGGTTTGCTGTCTATCTCATACACAGTTCCATCAGAGGATGTTATGGTTTTATTACCACCACATGTTATAGCAAAGGAAGAATCTGCAAACCAGTGGATGAAAAAAATAAATTATTTTTAGGAAGCAACTAATGATAGAAAAACAATAAGAACAACTTACAAATTGGTGATCCACGATTGCAAGGCATATCTCGCTGAAGACAATTCAATCCTGAAGGCAAAGCACTGTAGACATAACAATGCAATGGCAACACTTCAGAAGAAAAAAGATTTAGTGCTGCAGAAGTTCTAATGGTTATTTTATTTGTGGCAGGTACCTGCTATTAGAACCATCAACCACAAAATTGTTGGCCACCAAGTTCCTGTACGATACAACAAAGGAAGTTTACAATCAGTGGTACTACGACATGTGGAAGAAATCATATTCTGATTAAAAAAAAAAGGGAGGTAGTGTTTCAACTACTACCTAAGTGATCATTAAATAATTTTAGTTAAATGTCTTGTCCCCCCCTGCTGAAGCAAGGGAATGAATGTATGCACACACACATGCACATGCATGCACGGACATGCACACATGCATGCATGCTCACACACACACATATATATGTATGTACGTATGTATCTATGTATGTATGTATATACATATACGTATACGTATATACATATACTTATATATATGTACATATATATAGACACACACATACACACACATACATACATACATATGGGTATCTTTGTGCATATATTTATGTATATATACGTATGCATATATATACAGCTGAACTTGGCTTACTTGAATTGATCTCTACTCATATTTGGTCAGATCTACATTGGAAATGGGGATCCTACACTGATGATCCAAGTAATTGGTTGTGATCTACTACCTTGAAATTGCCTAAAATCCAAAAATTATGTGATTTGGTTGTGATCATATTTAATGGCTTGGATCATTGACGTCGGACTGGATGTGTCTAGATTTGAGTGGAGATCCACTTACATATAGTTAACTCTAGCTATATATACATATATATATATATATATATATATATGTATGTATATAAAGTTCCAACCAAGAAAGAAATATTGAAGGGAATTTTTGAGATCATGGTGCTCACAATTGCAAGATTTTTGGACTAACAGAAACCACTATTTGAAATGGAGTTGGTTGTTCCAAATTCAGAAGGATCGAGGGCATTGACAGGCATCCTTACCATCCAACTTCTCCATTCTGTTGCTTCTCCAAACTAGGACCCACATCAGTGTGGCAGGTATCACATAGATGGGGTATTTTGGCATCCTAAGTGGTCTAGATTGGAATTTTCTAATTATAAAAGAATGATCTTGATGATCTGAAGTTGTGATTCTACTATTGAATTGTTTATTGTGAGGTCATGCACATGGAGCCAAATTTAGATCTATACTCTGGATGTTTGGTCAAATCGTTCATATCATCTCAGTCCTGCTTCTTTACAATATACTTGTGAATATTCGATATCATATATAAAAAGAGAAAGTATCCTGGTTCTTCAATTCAGCTGTAATTAATACTTCTAGACATTGTACCATGACTAGATGGTAAAATAGAGAGGTTTTCTGCTTTTTCAACATACAGTTTCAAATTTTGTTGGCTAACCCAAGAAGGAAAGCTTCCTGATAGTTGATTATATGATACATCTCTGCAAGGAAAGACACAATTTGTCGTCAACAGCATGAAAACAGCAAAAAGAAAAGAAAGCTTATTGTAAATTCATGGAGTAACATTAGTCTAAATTATTGAAGGAATCATGCTATAATATGCTTAAAGAATCCAATCAGTTGAACATTCTTGTATGCATCATATTGTAAACAATTTAAATGGAAGAAAAGTATCTGAAATAGGATAAGAAAGATTGAAAGATTTTGTTATAATCAGATTTGAATGTAATTTAGGAAGAATTAGATGAACATACATATTGAGAAGTGAGCTGCTTTTGCTACTAGGCAAGCTACCAGACAGACTATTGTTCCCAAGAAATCTGCATGAGGAAACATTAAAAGAATAAAACTGAGCATTTTTGTTAAGAGATGAACAAGGAGAAAAAACTCCGTTGGGTAGGCATTTTTTTAAAGAAAAGTGAGTATATAATTGTTAAATGAAGACATCTATTTTGCTTACAAGTAGCTGAGTGAACTCAAATTGAAGAGAGATTGAGGAAGTCGGCCTGTTAAATTGTTAAAGCTCAGATCCCTATAGAAGTAAATTTACAAAAGAACAAATAGATTTGTTATTAGTACACAGACCGAATTATATGAGCCCATATTAGAAGATATCATCAATATAACACAGGTCATCAACATGAATAACAAGTGACTTTAGTTGACTTACAATATCTGCAAGCTACTGTAGTTGGAAAAGTCTGGTAGAATAGTATCAGATATCCTGCTATTCCTTAAGACTCTGTAAACATTATATGATGATGTTAACTAACAGAATGGCATAGAATGAAATGAAACATGATAGCAAATTGTGCAGTTGAGATGCATGAACTTACAAGGTGCTTAAGGATGTTAAATTACTAATAAATGCTAAAGTTGAGCTTCCATTTGATATGTCGCCTAGCCGTCTGCATTGCCACATATGTAGATAATGAATGAATAAGCATATTTCAACAAAGGTGTGGATGCATATTAAGTCGATCAATGTCTAAGGACTATATGTTATTGGCATCACTCAAAAGCATTTTCTCAGTGCTGCTACTAAGACACCACATCAGCTTATACTATAGGTCACAAATTAATCTAATATATTGCTAAAAGCCAACTGAACTAGAAATAGATGAAAAAACTTACAAGTCTGTCAAACTTGTGAGACTAGAAAAACTTGAAGGGATTGGGCCTTCAAAAGAGTTGCCCTGCATCCTCCTATGATGAAGATTCAAGAATTAGTGGCTAAAAGAAAAATTTATTGTATATCTAGGATTGCAGATAAAGATATGATTCATAGGCAACGTTACATCCTGCAGCTTCCAAAAAATCAAAAAATTAACTACAAATGCAAAATGCAATGTGCGACAATTTTTTACTGCCTTTTTTTCACCAATGAAGAATAAAAAGCCTTTAATTACCAAAAATAGCATAAAAAGTCTTTCACATGACCCCTTTTGCAATTTAACAATACATCTCAATATGTAATATGTCATTTGTTATTTAATGAAATCTTTCAGCCCATTTTCAACCAACCTTGCATATAAGCATAGGTGAACCTTGTTCTCAACAATAACCTAGTTGAAGAACATGTGTTGATGAGTTTATAGATACTTGTATAGCACAACACATATAAACTGAGTCTTCCTTTTACCTCCTCGAGGCTTGCTGTTACTCTTTCTTGTTTCTTTAATAAATTTGGGTTGGTTCCACACAAACACAAACGATAAAAAAGGGAAAAAAAACCATGGACTAGCAACATCAGTAGAAATATGGTATAGACGTCAAATGAAAAAAAACTGATATCAGATTTCAAGGGCATCAAATAAAATCTCATTTCTTAATCTTACAAAGTGGTTAAGCTTGTCTCACTGAAGTCCGGTATATTTCCTGTGAAATTATTGTTCGACGCCCACCTGAAATTACAACAAAATTAGCCTAGGCCAATTTGAATTTGTGGAGCAATTTTTGCACACATGGTATATAGGACTTACAATATCTGCAAGTTTTTGAGACTTGATACAGTTGATGGGAACTCACCACCTATTCCACAGCTATCTATGTACCTATTCAAGAAAGCATAAAGCCATAAGTGATAAGGCCCATGTTAATAGTCTTCCATTTACAAACATAAAACATGGTCCTTAAAGGTAATCGGAAACTAACAATTGCTGGAGATTGGTCAAGTTCCCAAGCTCAGAGGGGAGTGAACCACTGAAGTTATTGATACCTACGCCCCTGCAGAAGTTGATGCAAAATCAAATGTCTTGTTCTTTGCCATCATTTTCATGCCAAAATGATTTAATATCATGAAACACTGTAGTATATATACCAGTGGCTTCCCTCCTTGTCATGGCACCCCTCTCCACTTGGAGAACCCCAGGGTTTGAAACCTGGAGGTGATACCATATGTCTCAAGAAGAAGAAGAACTCTTCTAAATTTGTCCATAACCTGATTTGCTTATTAATATTCTTCTTACAGTTATTACACGAAACATGTTGTTCTATCTCATAGTCTAGTGGTAGTTAGAAACAAAGTTCAGACATCTTAGCCAACAAAGAAAAGATCTACATGCAACAAAATTATTAAGGCTGAGTATTATATTAGTAACTTGCTATCTGATCGGTATAAATTGAACAACAAAAGCATGAATAATCTGTTGTTTGCTTCTTACAATAAGATCAGCTTTTGAAGCTTTCCAAGCTCCTTTGGAATGGTCCCTGATAATGCATTTGTACCAACAGTGCTGGTGATGAAGCAATGGAAAATAGAAATGGTGAGGACAACAGAGAAAGCATGGATGCTCTAAGAAATCACTACTACAAATGAGCTTGTCATTGATCTTACAAGTATTGCAACTCAGTCAAATTCCCAATAAATGCTGGCAACGGACCAGTCAAGTAGTTCTGAGACAAATCCCTGTAAAAATTGTCATCCTATCAAAATCACTAGAGTTGACACAAAAGCCAACTAAATACTTTCTTATGATTCTTTAGGTATTTCATTTTCTTTTTCTCACTGTGGTGTAGCACTAGATCATCCAAAGAGAGGGTTAACATTTTCTCACTTAAAATTTGATTTGACACTAGCCTATAGTGTCAAATTCGTTGAACATATATAGCATTCGAGGAATGCTAGATGAAAGTCATGTACATTTGATACACACCTAGCATGTCACTTATTTTTCTGTAAGGTCCACACCATTGATGATGCCATAGACCTTCTGAATGCAACTAGCACAACTAATGTACATGTTATTCAAGAAATTATTGGATGTTTGTGGTACAACTTTTCCTACACTATCTTGTATATTTAGCATTTCTTAGAAAAATCACCCCTTTAATTTGATTGGAAGTTAGAGATAGTGAGTGACCGTACAAATTGTTGAGATATGTCAAGTTTTGCAGCTCCTCCGGGATTGTGCCTACCACATCTAAGGCATATACTCTCCTGCATACAGACATATTAAAAACAAATAAGCATAAAATAGTGTTATCCCAAAAACAAAGCAAATTGTTAATTTGGAGAGTGAAGTAGTTTTTCTCCCTAATACATTTAAAACAAGAGTCCTTGACAAATCTAGAATCCGATTTTCCAGATTTTTTATGCAAACTAGTTAAATTTAGTAGCACTATGAAAGCCAATTAGATTACTTGGTTCACTAGCAGCTATCTTTATTGGAAGAAGATAAGATGTTACTTGGGCAATAGCCCAATGGTCACACACTCACCACCTTTTGTCCGTACCCTCATGGTTGCCTCCAAAGGGAGGACGTTCATTGCTGAATGTTGGTTGACAAATAGTGATATTTAGAGCCCGGTCTTTGGACAATAAAAATACTTATCCAGAATCTATATTTTTTTGGATAAGTATTTCTTAGGCAACATTTAGATAGGACAATAATTTACTCTTATTCTTTTATGTATTGAAAAACAACTCAAGAATATGTTGCCGTGGTTCTTTTGCACTACTAATATCCTAGGTGAATTGTTAAGATTTATCTATATTTTCTATAATCCCTTTTATTATATAAATATTATTATATATGATATAATATATATAATATATAATATGATATATTATATTATAATATATCATACATTTAATCTTATATATAATATATTATAGTATAATATATAATATATTATATATCATATAATATAAAATAATAATATAATCTAATATAATATCTCATAATATAATACAATATACAATATTATTATTTATAGAGTTAGGGGTATTTTAGGATCAAAATAAAAAAGTTTATTTTACCCATTGATTGAATAATGATTTACCTATCTTTTAGGTGGGTATGACTTATCTCTATTTCACGGGTAAATGCTATATATAGAAAAATAACTTATCTATTTAGAAAAGTATGGGAATATAGATAAGTTGGTCAACGGAAAAGTTGACCAACTTTCTCATAATATTTATCCACCAAAATATTGGCCCTCAGGCATAAAGTGTCAAAGCTTGAAGGATCAAAAGTGCTCTTAATTCAGTTTGACTTTAACTAGCACTACCATACACTTGCTTGACCCAATATCCACACTTAACCCCGACATAACCAAACACAAACCCCACCTGTCACACCCCAAATCTGGGATATAATATGGGCATGCTACCGAGAGGTACCGCCCTCGACAACATGAAGCCAGCATTCATTTTCTTAAATTAAATAATAGATGCATTAGAAATAAAGTAAAAAAAAGGGTTCAAATCAAATTCTTAATTAAATCAAAACTAGTTCAGAGCACCTAATCCAAAAAAAAAAAAAAAACTAAGATTCAAGTTTCAAAATCCATAAATAATGTACAATGAAGATGACCCGAGGCATTTTGATCTTTCCAACATAATTCTTTTTTTCCCGATAAAAAAGTTGTATAGAATCTTATTTATTACTAATGAGATAGAAGTCCTGGAACAGTCCTTCTCATCCAACTAACAACTAATATCATGAACTCTTTTATTTAAATATCTTGGGCTGATCATAATTTAAGTTATAATCTTAAACCATACTACTATACTACTATCTTCATTTATGAGACATAGGTTTTTTTTGATAAAGAACATAAAAAGAATGAAAAAATACTAATTAATTTAGTTGCAGGGACTATTTTATCTTATCCATGAAAAGAATGATTCTTAATTTTTATTAGAAATAGAGGATACTTTTGTATAAAAATGCATTTAACTATTGATTTTGCAAGAAAAAATCAGATTAATTTTGTAATAATCTAAAAAAAATAATTAAACGGAGAAGTCTCCTGTGGGGAGTCTTCTTCCTCGCGAAAGCATTGAAGGAGAGTCGAATCCGAGGGGGATTCAGCCTCCCCTCCGCCCTACTTAAAGGCACGAGCCCTCCCTCCTTAGCAGATGAGCTCTCTTCCCTCTTCTCCCTCTTCTTCCTCCCTTTTTTCTCTCATTGAAGCTGCGGCCCCCTCTTTCGTGCTCGCCAGAAATTGAAGAAGAGAAGCCATCGGAGCTAAGGTAAGGACCCGATTCTTCTTCCTCTCTTTCTTCCCCTTCTTTTTCTTGGCCTTGGGCACTATCGCCGGCCACCGATTTGGCCGAAAAATAGCTCAAAGAAGAATCCCCAGTTTCATTTTCTTTTCTTGATTTTCCATCGATCGTACATCGTCACCGGCCATCCCTTTCCCTATCACCGTCATCACTATTGGCCGTCGTCGCTGCCAACCTTCCGGCCCCCAATCAGAGTGCGAACCACCAAGCCCCAGCCCTCCCCTGTTCGGCCAAGAGAGAAGAAGAAAAGAAAGGAAAAGAAAGAAAGAAGAAAAGAAAAGAAAAGAAAAAGAGAGAGAAAAGGATTTTCTCTCTCCTCTCTCTCTCTCTCTCTTTTTCTCTCTAGAGCACTATCCTCTCTATTCTTAATTGCACCACGGATCTAGATTGAACCTAAGATAAAATCAAGATGAGCAGGGACTGCTCTGAAATCCATGCATTAGGTCGAATTTTAGTCTGACTTTTGTCAGAAATTTATAGTATCTGATCATAGTTAATCTACATTGAGTCATCTTGACATGATCTCTGATGATCCTAATCATGATTGCATTCTTTCCACTTTCTCTCTTTACTTTCTCTCTCTATTTTCTCTCTCCTTTTTACTTTCTCTCTCTAAAAATTTTTGTACCAAGGCATGCCTTCCTCTTTTAGGGACCCATATTGACTCTGACAAGATGACCTTGAATTGATTTGGTGCCCGGATGATCTATCGGATTGATCACTCAATCAATCGTTTCTTTTATTATTATTTAATTTTATTGAATTTGATGAATAAAAAATAATTATGAATTAATATTTAAAATAAGATTATTTGATTCTTTCAAAGAAGTATGAAGATTTAGGATGATTGAGGTAAGTGGAACCTTACGCTTCTTACTTATTTTTAAGTTATCATATTTTTCATGCAATAAAATATTACTAATAAATTCATGTTTTTCATAAAATATGGATCAACATACAAGATATGAAAATCATGTTTTATTATGATCATTGTTTCTATGAATATGTTTTATGAAAATAGCATGTTATGAATGATGAATTAAATATTTTTCCATCTAAGTATATATATTTTAAGAAAAAAGATATCAAGATTTCAAAGACTCTCAAGTAGCTATGAATGAATTCCTATGGGAAGGTCGACATCCGGAGCTAGCATCCATAAGAACACAGGCCCTGCCAACGGGTATAAAGTTGGCATATAAAATAAGAATTTATCGATTAAGAACACTGGCCCTATCATGGGTATAAAGTGACCATAGCATGAATATCTGTGAAAAATATTTTGAAATATGACATGAATATCTGACAAGAATGATTTATAAATCATGTTTATAAAATTTCATGATTTATGCATATATGATTGATTTATGACTTATTTTATATTATATTCTATCAAATATTTTATTTGTAATATCTATTATTTTTTAAATATTGCATTATCATGGAAAAACTTATGTCTGATCCAGTAAGAAAATGTAGGTTTTACTTACTGGGCTAGTATAGCTCATACCCTTTTTATTTTTTATTTACAGAGGATTAAGATTAAAAATGATAAAGGATCCAGGCTCGAAGGTCTGCATAATAAGCTTGAGGATTTTATGGGTGAACTTAGCTTATCAGATGATCATGGATTTGTATTCAGTTATTTTATCAATTTTAAGATACAATCTTAGTTTGGTTTTGGATTTAGATTGTTCCGAACCAATTTTGGTTTGATTATTTGATGAATAATAAAATTGAATCTTTATTTTTATTTTAATTATGATGGATTTTTAACTGATTATGATCGATTGGCTTTGTGTTATCGAGGACCGTATCCCTATGGCCGTATTACGTCCTAGATTTGGGGCATGATATTTTATGGTATCAAAGCAATAGGTTTGATCATGGGTAGATCTTAAAAGTCTAGTAATGAGTAAGTAGATCTCATTTAGCTAGATCATGTTTGACTGAATAAGAATAGATAAATTTGTTTAGAGTTTTTGTTGGTCATTTAAGAAAGCTGATTAATGTTAGTATTGATGATGAGCGACGGTGAGAATGAATATATACCAAGTTTCAAGGACGAAACTTTTTGTAAGAGGGGTAGAATATAATAACCTAAAAAAAATAATTAAATGGAGAAGTCTCCTGTGGGGAGTCTTCTTCCTCATGAAAGCATCGGACGAGAGTCGAATCTGAGGGGGATTTGGCCTTCCCTCCACCCTACCTAAAGGCACGAGCCCTCCCTCCTTAGCAGATGAGCTCTCTTCCCTCTTCTCCCTCTTCTTCCTCCCTCTTTTCTCTCGTTGAAGCCGTGGCCCTCTCTTTCGTGCTCACCAGAAATCGAAGAAGAGAAGCCACCGGAGCCAAGGTAAGGCCCTGATTCTTCTTCCTCTCTTCCTTCCCCTTCTTTCCCTTGGCCTTAGGCACCACTGTCGGCCATCAATTTGGCCGAAAAATAACTCAAAGAAGAATCCCCTATTTCTCTTTCTTTTCTTGATTTTCCGCTGGCCGGACATCATCACTGGCCATCCCTTTCCCCATCATCGTCATCACTATTGGCCGCCACCGCCGCTGACCTTCCGGCCCCCAATCGAAGCATGAACCACCGAGCCCCAGCCCTCCCCTGTTCGGCCAAGAGAGAAGAAGAAAAGAAAGGAAAAGAAAGAAAGAAGAAGAAAAGAAAAGAAAAAGAGAGAAAAGGATTTTCTCTCTCCTCTCTCTCTAGGTCTCTACTCTCTCTATTCTTAACTGCACCACGGATCCTAGGTTGAACCTAAGATGAAATCAAAATGACCAGGGACTGCTCTGAAATTCATGCATTAGGTCAAATTTCAGTCTGACTTTTACCAGAAATTTATAGTATCTGATCATAGTTAATCTACATTGAGTCATCTTGACATGATCCCTGATGATCCTAATCATGATTGCATTCTCTCTCCACTTTTTCTCTCTACTTTCTCTCTCTAGAAATTTTGGTACCAAGTCATGCCTTCCTCTTTTAGGGATCCATATCGACTCCGACAAGATGATCTTGAATTGATTTGGCTCCCGGATGGTCTATCGGATTGATCACTCAATCAATCATCTCTTTTATTATTATTTAATTTTATTGAATTTGATGAATGAAAAATAATTATGAATTAATATTTAAAATATGATTATCTAATTTTTTTCAAAGAAGCTTGAAGATTTAGGATGATCGAGGTAAGTGAAACCTTATGCTTCTTATTTATTTTAAAGTTATCATATTTTTCATGCTAATAAAATATTATTGTTAAATTCATATTTTTCATAAAATATGGATCAACATACGAGATATGAAAATCATGTTTTATTATGATCATTGTTTCTATGAATATATTTTATGAAAATAGCATGTTTATGAATGATGAATTAAATATTTTTCCATTTAAGTGTATGTATATTTTAAGAAAAAAGATATTAAGATTTCAAAGGCTCTCAGATAGCTATAAATGAATCTTTATGAAAAGATCGACACCCGAAGCTAACATCCATAAGAACATAGGCCCTGCCAACGGGTATAAGTTGGCATATAAAACAAGAATTTATTGATTAAGAACGCTGGCCCTATCACGGGTATAAAGTGACCATAGCATGAATATACGTGAGCAATGTTTTGAAACATGACATGAATATCCGATAAGAATGATTTACAAATCATGTTTATGAAATTTCATGATTTATGCATGTATGATTGATTTATGACTTATTTTATATTATATTCTATGAAATATTTTATTTGCAATATCTGCTATTTTGTAAATATTGCATTATCATGAAAAAACTTATGCCTAATTCGGTAAGGAAACGTAAGTTTTATTTACTGGGCTAGTATAGCTCATACTTTTTTTATTTTTTTTTTATAGAGGATTAAGATTAAAAATAATAAAGAATCCAGGCTCGAAGGTCTGCATAATAAGCTTGGAGATTTTATGGGTGAACTTAGCTTATCAGATGATCATGGATTTGTATTCAATTATTTTATCAATTTTAAGATTTTGGTTTTGGATTTAGATTGCTTTGAATCAATTTTGATTTGATTATTTGATGAATAATAAAATTAAATCTTTATTTTTATTTTAATTATAATTTTTAACTGATTATGATCGATATGTTTTCGTATCCCTCGGTAGCATGGTCGTGTCATGTTCTAGATTTGGGGCGTGATAAATTTTTTTAAAAATGACATATTTTAGGATCTTCGAAAAATTTTACTCTTGGATGATGCACTAAATATGTAAATATGCTACACATCTGCTTAAAGTCTAAAATATAATACTATATATATATATATATATATATATATATATTTATATATATCCAGCACATTTGTTTAGACATTTACTAAACTAACTTAGGTCCCCACACACACAAACGGAGAGAGAGAGAGATATGTTCGGGCATACAGCTGGGTGATGTGGCAGGTGGTCTGATTGTTGTAGTTGCAGTCACATTTGATGGCGGGGTTGAAGTTGGTGTTTTTGAAATCGGTGGAGTCGATGGCGGCGCCGCTACATGGCTCGCCGCTGATGTTCCACGCCGGCGACGTCGTCGCCTTCTTCCCCCACCTCCCGAGTATAGCGTTCAATGCCGCAACTACAACGCAAAAAAAAAAAAAAAAAAAATCCACATTAGCATGACGCATGCACACCATCTGATCTTCGGAACACGTTTTTTCTGGTGAGTTGAAAAACAATAAAATAAATAGTAATAATAGTTTTAAAATTTATCTATGGTCTTTTGTGGGCCGTCTCCCAGATTACTTCAAGGCACAAGTCTTTTTACACACGGCCTAAAGAATTCACCTACCCATTCCAATTCGATGTGGCACAAAATAATTGGTGAAGAAAGAGAAATATTCGACCGATGTAAAACTCGACACGGAAACAATATATATATATATATATATATATATATACACTCCAACTTAATAAGATCAGTCGACAGGAACATATATCCGTACACGTGATTGTACTGCCAAAGATGATGAAATTATCTACCAAAGAATAATAAGATATTCATGTTGCAGAAAAAAAAAAGGGTACCAAAAAAAGAGGGTAATAAGATATTCTCTTGCAATCTCAACGTAATGTTTTAATCCTTGTATCTAACAATGGAGAATAAATAGACAAGAAATCCTAACTATTTCTTTCTTTGAGCTGTTAAAATTTTCTACTTGAGAAGTGTGAGACCATTTATCATCTAATTAAAAAAAAGAGCAGTACTCGATCATTCTGGCAGTTTAATTTCTTTGAGCTGGCATGGGTACCTTCAGATGGGTCGGTTGTAGCTTGAGCTCCGGATCTCCCAACATGGAGGAAGAGACAAAGAAAGCCTAGAACAATAGCTGGTAAAT